>QNGE01009396.1:2017-12998 GCA_008508345.1 Paragonimus westermani
ACTCGCTGGACACGTTCAATGGCGAGTATGTCCTTCTTCAAACCGGTGTAGACGACTTGATTGGCATACTCGAGCAATGGTCTTATGTAGACTCTGTAAAGCGTGTGAAAGGCGCGCTTGTCAATCCGGGGGAAGGTTCGTTTGATCATTTCGAGAGTCATGAGACCCCTTTTGGCGGCCAGCTGGTGATGATAAGGGAAGGACAAACCAGACAATAGCCAGATCACTAGGTCTTCTTTGAGGTCTACTTTCGTGATATCTACTACACTTTGTGCACCATGTATCACGAATAGGTTCCCGGAGTCTGCGAAAATCCTAGTGTGCGAGAAGCTGATGGTTGCTCATCAGCTGTTTATTAGCGTGGCAAGTATATTTTAGTGTGATGACTTTATAAAACAACGGGCCGTTATCATGCAGCTGTTGAGGAAATTACACCTTTACTAACTGATTATAGTTCAGTTGAGTTTAGTAAGTTACAAAGGGCAATTGACAGCTGGAGGGCGACATGTCCAGACTCTTGCATCAATAAGTCCAAGTCACTGATTGCTTCGATTTGAGGATGTTCCGGTACAATGTTCTGTATACTGCTGTGGCTCGCCGCAAGAGATTGTTTCACGTTCGTGCATTTTTAATCTAAAATTGTGTTCCGCTTTTGAGCTAATAGGTTTCACTCATTTTCGTAATGTTTTGCGCGGCCTTGATGCTAAAAATCTTACCTTACTCGTACAGTGGTGAAAGTTTTCCATGGGTTGTAAGATCTGCCGTTTGACGGTAATAAAATGAGACGTCATTGAGTATCAGGTGATATTTGCGTGCTATCGCCCAGAAATTTGAAAATCATTGACTTCCATGACAGGAGGCATCACGAGAGTTGGAAAGTTTCAATTTAGTTGACCGCAAATCGGTTTGCTATTTATTTGGCGCCAAAATCGTAATTATCGACAGTAGGTGTTGTGATGGTATAAATCCGCTTTTCCTTGAGTAGGTTTCTCACGTGTGATTGATATTTGATTGTCGCTTTTTGATGAATGATGCATGGTATGTTAATCTGATGGAATATGCCTTGAAACACATTCAGTCAGCCTAATGTAGGGGAATTCGTTTTCATCCAAAATTTCTTTTTAAGTGATGGACTAGTTACAGAACTTCGACAATGTCTTCCAAGGTTGAGAATTTGTTAACTTCGGCGAGATTGGAAGTTGCTGGGACAGGTACATAAAGGACTACAGTGTTTTGTACGTGATTCGATCGAGCAAAAATCAGGTAGTGGGCGTTTGAAATATGATAATGCGATTGTGATTGCTGTTGAGTTCACGTGATAGGTGGCGTTACGGTGCATAAAGTACATGCGACGTGAAAGAGAGAGTCGTGGATTACGAAGTGTTTACTGGGTTGAGTTCATATACTTCCCATTGCACAGTTTCCGCGATACATGTTGTCAAGCACGCTTCGACGGAGTTAAGATAAAAACTGGGTTGATTGTTAGATCTTCCACAGTGGAGCACAACCACGACTTAATTGCCTTCTGTACGATGTATATCGAAGAACTCCTCGGCTTACAAAAATTAAGTTGAACGACTCGAGGCCTCTCTTAGAGTACTACACGCCAACTGCTCAGTTGGAGCAGTATGCTGCGGGTGTCTATGGCAAGTATGTATATATCATGGATATTTGCAACATCCGTCATCGGTTGGAACCGCCAGCAATGAGTAAGTTCGTTAGTATGCAGTAATGTAGCAAAAAATCTGCCGCATATAGAGAAAACGGCGTACTTCCTGTTATCAGACACACGCACATAGATTTTGTACGTAGAGAGCAAGTGCAGTAATCAAAACGGTTCCCTGATGTTCTACTCCCATGTTCGTGGTGCTGTGAGGAAACATGTTAGTTGATGTAATAAACCTTAATCAACATTCAGACGAATTCCTTCAGACGCCGATATTTGTTTCATCTCATGGTTACTTGCAGTAACTCTGAAGATTGAGTGATCACCTATGTTTATTCACTTTGAAGGTTCGACCGGCACGTTGCAACAATCAGGCGAAGAGACCCGAGCTTCATGAACAACCTTTTGTACAATTGGCTTTACGTAGAGCCAAAGTGGGCCTACCTTGCACAGAGGGATATCGTCCACTTCGGATCTCGGACAAACAACCGTCCGGAGAATGCGAATGGGCGACTAAAGAATCGCACTCGTCCCAGAGATCACTTAGCCATGGCCAATGCGGGAGTCTGAGATCCAGTGCACCTACGGTTGTGACAGCCGGAAGGTGGTCAGCGTAGACATGTACGTTAACAATATACTATCTCCGGTGACAATGTTTGCCAGTCAGCTGGTGTAGAAGCAACTCAATGTGTGTGTTATACTTCAAACGACTGGACGAGTTCGAGGTATTCGTACTTTGTATAACATCAATTGGTAGCCTGGTGTAAGTCACGAGGGCACACAGTGAAATCGGCGAGGGCACGTGCGAGTGCAACTTCTGTAAGTCCATGTGGTTACCATGCATTCATGTGCTGTCCGTATTCAAAAGGCACTTCTATCCATACAGTAGGTTGTTGTTAACTGTGACCGCATTCGTTCTAAACCGCTCCCCTGTCCATTAACGACGGCGTGCTGAATACAATCTTCCCAAAAGCAGTATATTCCGCCGAGAGGTCACGGTCAGCGGTTCGAATGTATTTCAGCCTTATTGCAAAATGCTGCATCACGGGTTGGCCAAGCTGCAAGATGTAAACCCCAAGACAAGGATCCGCGTGGTAAGGGCTATCATTGCTTTCATGCACCAGCCCAGTGAGAAGCAGACGGCCCTCTTTCTCCTCCCCCTGCAGTGCAAAACATCCAAAGTGGGAGAAAAATATTCTGTGGAGATTATGGCGACCCGGTTAATACGAGTGGTTATCGGTGCGTTAAGGACCAGATATTTTTCCATGTGGAGTGCATGAGTAATGCTCATATATCGCACTGCCCCTCCTGCGCGGAGCTGTCGCAATCCCCGTCGCCAGGTACGTCATGATCTCATTGGATATGCTGGTTCAATCGCATCTACCTCAAACACTGTGCCACCTTCGACATTGAAACAAAAAGAGACCGTGTGCAGCGCCACTAATCGTTGATGATACCTCTGAAGATGAGTTTCGCGCTGTTCCCCCACGCAAACGGGTCCGAGTGACTACATAGACTTTACGGGTAAAGGCGATTGATACCCCACCTACCATGTTACATGTCGCTTTACTTCAGACCAGCATATACAGCAAGAGAAGGACTTCTACTGAACCGGAACCGAAAGCAAGGAGGCTGCAAAAATTCGGACGGAATATTCCGGATAATGGTAACATTTAAATATAATAAATGCAGTCCCGCAATTCATTATCATTTCCACGTCGTGGCATAGACGTCAGTGTGTCCAACCATCGGCCGTGGTGTTGTGACTGTGGGGTGAACGTAGACTGATCGTCGAGCATAGACGACAGTGCGTCTAACCATATGTCGTGTCGTCGTACACGTACGCGGGTCACCCCGAAAGGCTTCATGCGGTAGCATGCTGCAATTACCTTTTAATCACACTGTCTTCTGGAAAGGATATGAAGTCCAGTCTACTAGGGGGTTCATATAACTTCGCAAGCTTACCGTTTTCTTTGTTACCACAATGCCAAACGAGCTTATGCCCTATCACATTTAACAGCATATACTACAAGCAGATCACGCCGACCAGCGCCCGCATTATGTTTGGAAGTCAACCCCTGCAGCCTGATCTGCTTACCCACGGCGACCCAAAATTTCAGTTGTTTCCAGTTACACATGGTGTGACCATAAACACTTACAATTATCAACCGTCGGCACGTATTTCACAGAACGTAGAACGAACAAGTTCACTAGAAATGATTTACGGCTTCCACTGTGCGCGTTTACTAATCATCAGTCGCTAACTCGTTCTGTCTACCAGTTCACAAAATTTCAGCTATCTCGTCAACCTATTTGGATACTGAATTGACGCAACCTCTCGGCGTCTTTGATGGGAATGTTTCACAAATTAAAACGAGAATATTTCCCACAGCACAATAGGCATAGTTGATATTTTTCTGGATATTCCGTCGAACACCCTTCTCTAGTAGCACACTGGAACACTCAGCCGTTCCCTGAGTGGTCTTCGAGTGTTCCTTCTGGAACACTTACCGAACTTCATGGGGGATAAATTCCGCGTGTCATTTCGCAGGCATAAAGGCTAGTGAAAATAATGCACACCTTTTTTGTTACTCAAAAACTTGTCGGCAGACCTACACCATCCATGTGAATTTTTTATCGAACCACTTCCCAGCAATGGCGACCGCGCCAGAGGACTAATTTCAACCATCTTGCTTCCCTCGTTACGTGGAAAATGAGCACTAGTGAGTATAGAAAAGCCGACGGGTCACTCGCCTGCTAACGTTCACCTTCTGGCTAAATTAGCGCGTCAGGAGCGTTCTAGAGGCAACTGTACGACACCCACGGCTATTGTTGCAGAGGAGGTACAACTAATTATCCCAGTTCTGCAACACTGTCAGGATAAGCGATGGTTGTGATGTGAACTTAAAAGCTTGGCTGAACGTCCACTTCCAACTACCTCTTCCGTCGCGGGATGTGTCAGGAGAGATTCCTTAACGGAACCAAGGTCCACTGATTAGGTTCTTCAGTCTTCCACTTCGGCGATCACTCACGCAGTGATGACAAGAAATATCTATCTGGCGCGGGATAATGGTAGGTGAAAATGTCAAGCAGCATTATATCCATCACCACTACAGACGACGTCGTCGGTACGAACGGGGGAAGCGGACATCGAGAGAGGTTGTCCCCGCGATTGTTGTGGAGACCTGCCCCTCTTCAAAAGCCTCGGCATCATGCCCAGTCACCTGAGGGATGCGTTGGTTTTGTGAATGTTTATTGAGTTACTTTGAGATTGTTGCGCTTTGTTTGATATTTAAAGGTGGCCCTACGCTGTGCTCTCTTCCCCAAATGANAACTCGGTGTGGACTTGAATCGTTAGCGAACGATTCAATAGGAAGTTTTGCATCAGTTGTCGTTTTATGCACGTACTCTGTTAGGAATACCATGGGAGTGTGCACGCACATTCATCCTTTGTAGAGAATACGTTCACTTTGGTTAGAATGATTGCACAAGGCACGCAGTTCGTTTGTGATGGATGGAAAGCGTGAATTTTCACCGACTCCAGTTGCATATTGATGGTGTAACTCTCTTCAACATTTAACGTTCACAACTGTTGTCCATCCTTGGAATGTTGCCACCCCCTCAAACACCAATGTTCGTCGTTTGCGGTCTTCCGAGATCTGTAAATGTCGATGAATATTTGGATAGCGTGATAGAAGAATTGTCGGTCTCATTTCGTGATGGTTTTTTGTTGCCAACACATAACAGCCATGTGCAAGTCGGTTTGGTTGGTGATTTGCCCGCTAGAACTTTTTCCTGTCGGGTGAGAAACCACACTGGTTACCACCGTCGCGAAAAGTGTACAGCAGCGGGTGTGTACGTTAACCGGAAAATGGTGTTCCCACCTAGCAATTGCCGCTTGCGAACAAAAAACGACTTCAGGACTCGACGCCAAGATGAACGCCACGTTGGTCAGTCCCCTTTCGAAAGGTCACATATGGACATGATAACCTGTTTACGGTTACATTACATGCACATGGTGTGCCTGGGAATGATGAACCGTTTCATGGACCTATGGTGAGCAGGTCCAGCAAGAAGGAAAATCCGTCTGGGATCATCGCATATGACTCGGTTGCACAGTAGGTTGATGAGACTGAGAGGAGCCTTGACTAGTGAGTTCCCCTGGAAATGTCGATCAACGGTAAACTGCGACCAGTGGATGGCAACGGAAGTCCGACAATTCCTGTTGTACATTGGTTTAATAGCGTGGAAAAAAGTGGTGGATGACGAAAGTTACGAAAACTTTTTAAACTTTTTAGTTCGCTCGGCTGAACGACGCATTCGCATACAGCATTCTGCAACCTGATGCGATTTTTTTGACGTGTTGCTTCTCAGCATCCACCTACTGGGTGAACCGTGAACGTATCCACTGTAAATGGCAGCTCCTACTATTCAAGGACAGTTTTATTTCCTACCCAGTGATGCACACTTTGAAAATTGCCAGTAAAATAAATCCTACCCATTATCATTCCGTTTTCTTGAGCAACAGCACAATGCTCCCAGTAACGAACATTTTCGTTTTCAGATATATCAGGTGGTGAAGTTCGAGGATAAAAGGGTGATGATAGTTCACAAGTCGTGGATCAAGTAACCAGGATTTGCGTTCTGGCCGAGAACAGCATCTACGAAGCATCAAAATCTGCTATTGGGTGGAATGACAACACCGGTTCGAAACTGTACAAAGTCAAGAGGCATCGCGCAACAGATATGCACCTTTTATTTTCCTAACATTTTCCAGATAAATCGCAACTGGCTTACAGATTTCAACGATTACTTGAAGTTATCAAACATACTATTGTCTGGCGCCACGCGCATAGTGGATCGAGGTGGCAAACGTGAGGTACAATGAAATCGCCTCATCTCACATTTGCAGACAAGCTATCGTTCGTTCCAATTTCACGTATAAAGTGGAAGAGAAGCGTAAACCTCCAGTGTACGGCGTCGATATCGAATATTCCCCACCACCAGCTCAATTGGAGAATATGTCCCACGCACCTCCATCTCCAACACGATGGACACTGGGGTCAATGGAAAACCTGCCCACTTTCTCCAACCCTATTTCTTCTAGGTATTTCATTTGTAAAATGTCACTCAGTAAGCATTTAGCTCCACCATCGTTAATCCACCATGGTGAGGCGGTGTGCCGAAGAAGTGAGAGAGTTGAACGGTAAGTCCGTTTAATACAAATTATCACCGCGTCCATCAGGTGTTATTGAGAACTTAATTCCCCAAAAAATCAGAAGCTGCGGGGAGTTATACGCCCTAAGACTGGAAGGGAATGTACTGTGATTCTAACATGGAGCTTCTGGTACGTCGTCCACCGCACACTTTTCCGTGCGTTTTCCTATGCAGTCCATAGGGGACATACAACTGTTGAATATGAAGCTGAAAGAAGCAAAAGTATGTACCCAGCCGGTATGTTCAATTTTTCCGATTCACTGTACCCAGGTGACCTCTCTCAGCAGTGTCGGCGGCACAGACATAGGTGAGTGCGCCCGTAATTTTATGAGTACATTACTGACGGATGAAGTGGCGAAAACAATAAACTGGGGAGGAGGAAACAATCATGTCCCCATTGCCTCCTCACTTCTGACCGCAGCTATCGTTGGTATGTCCGATCACAAACTGTCATCACTTGTTATATGTAGAATACATCATGAAGAAGGCTTATCCCAGTGCATCGCACGCGGACTTCAAGAGCACCATTTAACGGTGAACGCAGAAGGCGAGATTGTGGGCAACGAAAGAAGCCAACGGTCTCGTTACCGACATTTTTGCACTGTGCTTCCAGTTAAGTACCCGTCAAGGTGATACAAATATTGATGTAGATATTGCGCCTAATTTGGCGTGTGAGTGTCTATGTGCCTTCTACATCGTTTCTCGTAAAGTGGAACATTGTGTCGTAGTTGTTGTGCGAGAATAGACTCACGTTCAACGCGATTGAGCTCCGTAGGAGAATGGACAATGTGATAAAATAGCTTAACGGGGCTGCGCGCACGTTTTACTCCCACCGTTCCCTAAGTGTTCTCGAAGGGTCTAGTTGGAACACTCAGGGCTCGCTCGTGGGACGCTCAGGGAACACGCAGGAATCGATTGTGCTACTAGAAAGATCTCGTCAACCAGCGCCCGCATTATGTTTAGGATTCATCAGGTGCAGCCTGATCTACTTAAACACGGGGTCTTCAAAGTTGAGTGGATCCCATTTACACATGGGGATGATCATGAACACTCGAACTTATCAACTGTTGGCATCTATTTCACAGAATATCAAACGTACAAATTCACGGACAATGGTCTACAAATCACACTATACACGTTCATTAATCATTCGTTACTAACTTATTCAACCTACCGAATAACGAAATTTCAGCTACCTCGTCAAACTATGTGGATATAAACTTGACGAAATTTCTCGGTATCCTTGATAAAAATCTTTTACGCAATAAAACAAAAGAAGTTTTCACAACACAGTAAGTGTATTTCACACATACCTGATTATTCTGTTCACCAACATTCACCACGTTGTTCCAAACTCACATATTAACGGCATGCCAACGACAGCATTCGCTTCCTGCGGATAATTTTCAGCAGCTTGCTACTGTGTTGTTGGCGTGGTTTCAGTTTTCGCTTGTGTAAGTCGTGTGCATTGCACACCTGGACTTTAGCTTATGGTTGTTCGTGTCATTTCCATTCACAGGGGAGAGCTGCAGCCTAGGAACACTATTTCCCGGTGCGTCCACTTTTCTCCAAAGTTCGTTCACATGTGTAATGGACAATCAGAGCGAAACCGACCGACTTGCGTGTTATTCATTCTTCATGTTTAGCGGTTATCACACGGCCGTGCTGATGATTCTCTCACGCCTAGCTCTCTAGCGCCCTTAATTGATGCGTTGAATTCAGCGCGCAATCAGTGAGCAAATCAGAGAATAAGGTCTGTTTGCAGACCCACCGTTTTCTTATTGCGACTACCGAATCGCTTTAACACGGGGCTGGGAAAATTTGACCTACGAACCAAGGAGCTGGCGCAGCGGTATTGGTGAGCCCGTTCCAAAACTTATTTTTGCTGCTTTCTTTTGTTCACTGCAGACTTTCTATACACCGGCTGTAATTGTTTCCCGTATTCGCATATCGTACACATTTACACATAGCAGTGAATTTCTTGCTGCACTTCCACTGCTTTCAAGTTGCCTATATCGGTTTAAAACCCCTGTGTACATTTTAATGATGCAGCTAGATATCTCAATCTCGAGTCGGAGCTCGCCAAGGTAAATGTGTGTGGGAACGTCGTGAGTCTTACTGAACTGATGATGTTTCGGACGATCCAGAATACTGGCTACTGAAGCTTGAACAGCAATTCCAGTTAGTGTACACTCCTAGCCTGACTGCTAAGTTCACATATCGGACTACCGCTTCTTCGATGTCACCCGTACACTATGTCACGAATTTAATGATGAGATCATTCGAGGACAATCTTGGCTGAAGACCTGAGATACTTTTGACACTTCACTAAATAACTACTAACATTAACAGTTGCAACACTGCTGTCTTCCGTTTACGAGCAGGGGTTGGTTAGATGAGGTATAACCAAACAAACCGCACTGTCAACGCTGAACGGTTGACTTTAACTGTCAGTGCGTCATCCTGAAAAGTGGGAAAACCCACAATAGGTCTCAGAAGCTCAATGTAGCGCACAATACTTCTGCTACACGCGTCGTTAATCCAAATACGTCAACAGCGTCTTATTCACTGCACTCCTGAAATGGGTTAGCCCTTCACTACCAAGTGCGTCATTAGCTGTCGGCAGGGTATAATAAAAGACCTAACATCCTGTTGCCTTTCACCTGAGACTTCTGGGTCAGCGGATCTCAGTGAGTTACTCCAAGAAAACTTACTTTCTATCCTTTAGATCAATCTACTGAGTCGGAGACCCAGGAGTGGTTCGCATATCAATCTGAGACTAACGCGGGATGTTGCCTGCTGGAACATGGAATGTGCGTACACTATTAGATCACAGCAGCGCCGAAGGACTGAAGCACCGGGCAGCAATTATCGCCGAGGAGTTTTACCGCTACGGCGTTAATGCTGTATCCGTGAGTGCGACAAGGTTTGCTGACTTTATTAATATCTGGAAAACAGCTTTGAGCACATCTTTTACTGGGCAAGCCAACCAGGAAAATGTACCCGAGAGCGCGGTATCTGTTACACAGTAGCTAATAGCATCACTTGTTTGATGGAAAGTTAGCCCCACGTCCTTAGCCCCCGAATCATGTCCATGTGCCCGCACTTCGGTCAGAACAAGTTTTCCGCATTGTTTACTGTTTATCGTTCAGCTATATATCCACCGGATGATACGAAGAACCACCTCTGTGATCAACTGTCATCACTGTCCGATCGATACCAGCGAACGAACAAGTGTTTTGTTTGGGCGAATTCAGAGTGCTAGCTAGGCGTGTCGCCCTATTTTTGCCCTCTCGCGCGGTCCATCACTCGTCAAGTCATCTAATCTAAGTGGAGTCCACTGCCTTAACCTGAACATGCGCGTCCACACAACTCACCATCCCGAAAACTTTCTTTCACTCGTGTAGTCACCATCTGCGGGTTCAGCCACTTGGAACGCTTCAACTGTATGTGATTCAGTGCAGTCGAAGGGGGGCACACACGACGAGGTTGGACTCGGATCAGAACAGACAAGACGGCACGACAGTACAAGACAGAACAAGGTCCCTACGAACGCCGTTGTGTTAAGCTCGTGCAGCATTTCCAGTAATTAAGATCTGAACCATTGACAGAATTTTCATTGACTATCACCGTGATATCGTTATTCGTTAGTAAGTACTCAGTCTATCACGATTAAGATTTCTACTACAGGCGTGGTGCTACAACCTAGCTGGGAGCCCTCAGGCCCTGAGGTGCTGACATAGTCAACGAGAATGACTATCGCCTGCCTGTGTACTGTGCGTGAGATGGATATCACCAACACGCGATTCCAGCTGGATACGAGCAACATCATGATGTAGACTTACTTCTGGTGCCCGGCGACACATCAAGCAACGAAGCACACCAACAGCTATCGATACAGTCGTTATTCAGCCCAAGAAATGTCCAGACTGACTCAGTGACAGAAATGTAGTCTTCTCCAACTTGGTATGGGAGAAGAACATTGAGTTTGCCGTCTCAACATGTACTCTTGTATTCAGGCGAGAAAGCCACGTTTGCAGCGTTTTATCTGTCGATTTACTCACCCTTCACAAAAGATTTCAACGTAACAATTGAGGG
>QNGE01009397.1:0-12997 GCA_008508345.1 Paragonimus westermani
AAGTCCGGATGCGACACCAGAAGAAGACGAAGAATTTCCAAAACCACTTCAGTTAGCTTATCAATCAGGCCATCGCTCGCACGTGCAGGGAGATTTCACCGCTCTTAGAGACTACCGGTTTTTGGAATCCGTTGGCGATAAAGTCTTCGATCACAGATTGTTCAACCTTGTCCACGATTTCACACTAACGGAGCGTTTTGGTGTTGTCACGAGATTTCGATCTGGCAAGATATCCTTGAAGCTGGAACTAATCATAATTCGTCTCGGCAGCAAGTCTATGAACGTGTCACCCGCAGCATAACTCGCAAACTGTGATCACATGACGCTGTGTTTCTTGTTCAAATAGGCACAAAAACGCAGCTTTTTCATAGGAGTGGCCAGAAAAATCGATAACGAAATGTGATAGAATGACATGGAACCTAACAGTTTTATAGAGGATGTTGATCGTACATGGGCAAACTACGCGGACAGCCCCCGGACTCCTACAGATAGGAATGTCCCTCAGAAACAAGTACAAGGAAGGGGTCGGACGTCTCGGGTTCGCTCTGGGTCGAAACAACGTTTCACCTTGAGTTCTGAAGGTACATATTCAGCGGTAGGTGCTTACAGGCTTCAGCGCCTAGAGGAGAACTTGAAAGAGGACAATCAATGTGGAATATAATGCCTATCTGGTGTATGAGCTCAACCTGGCAAGCGGTGTCAAGTAGGATCCCATAAATTTTTACTGTTATGCTAATTCCATGACCTCCATTAGAAAGGAACTTGGGACCGCAGCTTCTAAAAATGGAGAGGTCATATAGGTTAACAAATGCAAGGTGGGCGCATTTATGACGCAATTTCAAGGTGTTTATTTCTCAGACAATGGCGTAACCCAGCCTTGCCGTGACACCATGGACGCAAACATGGATCAGAAAATTACGTCTCACAAAGTTAGGCGAGCGATATCCTCTCAAAACAGTATAGGGTCCACAAGACCGGGCTATATCCACCCGGCTACCCTAAAACCTGTGACCAAGTTGCTGGTGTCGCTTTTTGCTCAAATTTTCTATTACACACTAAACACATGGATGGCTGTGAGAGGCTTGGAAAATGCCAAATAACTCCCATCTTCAAAGATAGTATTCCATGAACTATCGGCAATCAGTGGTGAGCATAACTAGTGTCATTAGTGAAATTTTTAAACGGGTATTACAAGAGAGGTTCGGCAGACACCTCCTTCAGCAGAAGAGTTTCAGGGCTCCTGTGATGCTGGGAATTAGGGACCTCCAACAGCTCTAGAACTCGTACTTCGATTTAAATCTCCTACGCAAGTAACAAAGGGAAGAACCGGTACTGGTAGCAGTGAGCAGCCATCATTCATGAGTTGAGACGCCGAATATATGGATGTAAAACAGTATTACGGAAACTACAGCCTATCATTGGTTGATCGCATTGGTACATGCAAAGTCATAAACTGTATATTAATTGGTGTCATGCGGAGCAAAGAAACTGGCGAATAACGGAAGACACAACAACGGGACCGTTCGCTCAATCCTGATGTTGTATCTTCAACGCGATATGTGGATTGGCAGTTCGTCAGATCTTCTGTTGTGTCGGGGCTTGGATAAACGGTGAATTGAGTAGACTTCCACCAAAACTCATCAAAAACCTTCTAGGCCTTATGTTCCATCTTCAATCTGCCGGTATTTTAGACACTGTCATGAAGCAGCTGGTTAAAGAAAAAATGATCCAGGTGTGCCATATAGATTTTCAAAAAACTTCCATTTTGTCAGACAGACTATTGAGTTAGAATCCAGGAGAAGCCGGAGCAGTTTCTGCAATCTGTTGATGGATCCGGAGGTTTCATGCCGGGAGGTAGTACGGGGTGAAATTAACGGGAGTAATCTCTGGTGAAAGTTCTTCGTGAAGTGGAATACCCCTGAGGTGCAATCCCCACCCCTCTGCCCTTCCTGGTATAGAAAAATGACTTCACCGACAACCTGGTCAGTTCATATGGATTCTGAACCCGTCGAGCAACCGATTCGGATCCAAAAAGGAAGACGGTCGTGTTGGCGAGTTTCTTATTAATAAGGTGCTTATGTTCAAAAGCGATATGATAAACCGAACAGTGGAAGACAACAATGAACCTCGATATTTATTCCACCAAATGTACAAGTTCCAAGATTAACCGTTCGCGTAACTGTGATCAAATGCAACAGTGACGTAACGGCAAAGCGGTCAGGCGAAAATGAAACCGGGGTACATAAAAACAAAGGTCCGGCAAGGGAAAGTAAAGAAGAAGAACTACGCGGAAACAAGTTTCTTCAAACAAACGGTATCAGAATTAAATAATAAATCAAGATCAACGTTCACGGGAGAAGTGGTTTGTCGCGCACGTAATTTGAGTGGTAGCGTCAGATTGTAAGAAAGGCTGATAAACGTTATAAAAAATTCAAACATAAGGAGAAGAATCAATGGGAAAAAAATAAATAGGGCAGAGAACGTGACCACCAACGTTCTATTAACAAGTAACAATCATCAAGCACTCACGCAAGCAGCTACTTCAACGGGTGTTACATCGACTGGAACCACCGATCGCTCACTCATGCCCAGCGATGTTTATTCACTGTATTGGGCCATAGTTTGCCCCAATTTAGACCGTCGTGTCCAAGCTTGGTCACCATATCTAAAAATTACGTTGCACTCTTCGGAAGGGTCTAAGCTACCCACACCGACTAGGTTCGTAGGGCTTATTCTCGCTGGAACGACGGGGATTTAGAGGGGGCCTTATCGAAGTGTACAGGGTTTCCCACCATGCGGGTAACAGTCCTCCAGCATGTCTGTTTGTGATGCGCCTGAAAAGAAACATAAGATTTCAGAGATTCACAATTAGGAAAACAAGTTCACGATTGGCTGGTCGATTCAAATTAATCACCGACCGGGTGGTCAACTCGCAAAACGAATTGGCCGCAGAGATTGCTGAAACTTTGAGCGCAGATGTACTCAGAACAGTTCGAACGGCCTTTCTGGTACCTGGTATCAACCGGGGCAGCTTTCATTTTCGTTTCCCAGGGTAACCAGGATGTATTATTTATCTCCTCTGTCTCTTCCATTATACCGCCAGTGAACTTACTGTCACCTATAGAAGATGCATTCTGGTCAGTCTCTAAGTCACAACGGTCGAACCTCGGGATTTCAACAAGTACAGGCTTTCATTACGTCCTAGATTTGAAATCAAGGCATTGACGAGTATGGATACTGGGATGCGTGTGATAGCACACATGATTGGGCAGTGATGAGTATAGATGCAAACCTTCAGTTCGTAAGCTGAAGTGTCCTCATGGGCATGTGGTTTCTCACGAATCGTGGTAACAGCTCCGTGGGTGTATACTCCTGTTGGTGCTTCTTTCGTTTGTTGTAGCGAAGTCGTGACAGTACACCCCAGGCCGAAGTCTGAAAACCTGAAATTAAAGCGTTGAATGACTCACGCTTGTCTGCGCAAGAATCTGGATATTCCGTTTCTTTGCCGTCATTTGTCCTGTGCACTGAATTGAAATGTAAACCAAATTGAAACCGCGCAGGCAGGTATGCGTTTTAAGTGCTTGAGGAGGGCTATGTAAGATCACTGCTTGATTGTGCTAGTCAGGTCGTATGCGGTCGGCGGCATCCGATCCGGATTAGCCTGTCCCACCGACCGAAGCCAAAGACCGCCTGCACCTAACCATCACCCTGACTGGCTTCCGCCGCATCATTTACACCTCCACCCGCTGTTAGGGAAAGTCTATTTTTTCCGAGGAACGGTTAATTTTTTAGATATCCTTGAAAATTAATTTGTGAATTTGAATTTCATTTTTTTGCGCCATAACGTGCTGAAACTTAAATCCGGCGCACGTTTCCCCTTCCGTCTTTGACTGGTCCATTCCACTTTTAATGAGCTAATTCCAGTAGGGTTGTTCAAGGTTGTTCAAAACCTATATATACGCGAACGCTGAATGTCAAGTTACCTTTGGTTTGAGAGCAAATACATTCTCGGCTACAGGTCAAGGTCTTCTGTGTTCGTCTGGGTTTCCGGGTATCGTTAAGCGCTGTATTACGTGTTCGTGATTCGTATATTCGTGCGCTGTCAATTCTCGTTATTATTGACCACCGGGTCATAACACCCGCACACCACATCTTCAGTGTAAACCCGAAAGAACAAAACCGTTATGTGTTCGAGTGGGGCCCCTGTGTCCAGGTGGCCGATGCTGGCTAGCCAGGTTATTGGGAGGTAGAGAGAGGAAACCTCTATCTCTCCCTGAGAGTAAACAGAGGGAGACTGCGCTGACAGGACGTAAACTAGGAAGAAAGATTTACAAAGTATTATACCAGCAGGTTTGCAGTATAGGAGTGTAGGTTAGTGCATCCCAGATATGATGAGGACAAAAAACCAAAATCCATATTTAGCTTGGAAAAGCCGGATAGGCCATCCATCAGACGGTACAAAAACAAAGCTGAAGAAATTAATGCATAGAAGATAGCCAACACCCAATTTTCTGAAAAGAGGAGCAAATCAGTTGCCAAACGCTCAGGCTCTTGGCCGGTGTAGCCACTAGCAGAAGCATAATGAATATACTGGTGTGACCGACCTGACCTGACCCTGGTGTGCTCGTCGTCTGTTCACCGACGGTATACTATGAGCAGGTTGATGACCAACTAACCCCAAACGGCAAGCGCATTCACGACCGCACATATCGCAACGCTATATAGTCACGTCACCGCGACCTGTGGCACCAATGGTTCACTTGAGTACCGCACGCGGCAGCGCAATAACCGCTCGTTGAACTTTCGGACATCCGTCCGGATCGTATTCCTCCAAGCCATCCGGTTCAATGCTAAGTCTTCCCAGCACTGAAAATCAAAGTCACAACGTAAAAGAACTACCAGTACATTATCCCGGTGTCCCCGCTTTGGACCACCTGGATTTCGCTTCCCTGTTTTCACTTGTCCCTACAACAGCTGCAACGGGATACGGTCATCGCGCATCTGACGAACGTGACCTAGCCAACGGAGCTCAATCAGCATCAACATGGCTTCCATCCCGTCCATGCTCGCTCGCTGAAGCACTCCAGTGTTCGGAAACATGTCCGACCCCCGAATACTCAAGATGCGCCTCAGACATTGCACATGAAGCCGCTTAGATAGCGCACGTTCCGCTGATGCAATGTCCACGTCTCACTGCCGCACAGCAGTAAAGACAGCACCACTGAACGGTATACACACAGCTTGGTGGCCACCTTCAGTCTATGATTCTTCTAGACATGCCTTTCAAGACGTCCGAAAACAGCACCAGCCTTCGCCATACGCGCTCTCACCTCGCAGTACAGTGACAAATCTGTGGACAAATAGCTGTCGAAGTAGCAAAACTTCTCGCAGCTATCGACAGTGTCTTCACGGACGCCGATTTGGGATGGAGATACACAAACAGCACCCCTACCAGGAGAAGGCTGAAAGAAAGAAAACATCTTACTTGTGTTGATGTCCAATCCAAACTTTGATGCTGCCGACGCGAAGTCTGCCACCAGACGTTGCAGTTCTTCTTCACTATGTGTCAGCAATGCGCTGTTCTCCGCGACCAGAAGCATGCGCATCGTTGACGTACGTAACCGGGTTGGGGCGTCGAAACGTCGGATATTCAACAGCCACCCGTCCGTTCGGTACTCCTCCTCAACACCGTCCTCTCCAGAGTTCTGAAAAGCAACTGTTACCATCGCAGTCAAATATAAGCTAAATAGGGTTGGGGCTAGAACACAACCCTGCTTCACGCCAGTGGCGATGCCAAAATCATCAGAGGTCGATCCACACGATTGCACCTTCGCCTTCATGCCCGCGTGCAACAATCTCACCATATTTACGAACTTACCTGGACATCCAAACTTACTAAGCACCGTTCACAGCGCCTCGCGGCTCACGGAATCGAACGCCTTGGTGAAATCCACGAGTAGGGCATACATGGGCTGGTTCCGTTTCCGGCACTTCTGAAGCTGTCGNGAATGAGCGCGTGGTGGATCGTACGAAGCTTGCGACCCACAAGAGCCTCGGCTGGTGAACGGCCGTCGGGTGTTGCTGGGTTGGGAGTTGTACGGTATAGGAACAGCAACTCCTGTAACACTTCGTCGGTGGTCCCCTTCCCCCGAGATGTGAGGAGCGCCCGTTTGAAGGTGTCCACGAAGCGTTCTACTTGGCCGTTGGACTGTGGGTGATACGGCGGGGACCGAATATGCTGGATGAGTGAGCGATGGCAGAAATCTTCAAAATGTGCTGATGTGAACTGCGACCCGTTGTCCGACACGAGGATGTCGGGAACTCCGTGTTGACCGAAAATTCGACGCAGGACAGTGATTGTGTTGAAGGATGTTGCTGGAGAGAGCGACTATCTCAGGCCACTTGGAGTATGCGTCGACCAAGACGAGGTAGGATACCCCATCGATAGGACCGGCGAAATCCGAGTGAAGGCGCGACCATGGTCCCTTGTGTGTTTGCCACGGTACGGGGTCCTGTCTGGTGGGGAGTTTGGCGGCCTGTTGACATTTTGAGCATTGTTTCACCAGATCCTCGATGTCGCCGTCCATACTAGGCCAATACGCATAACCGCGAGCAATTGCCTTCATCCTGCTGGTACCCGGGTGACCAGAGTGGAACTGTCTGAGCACCTGAAGGCTAAGAGTGGTTGGGATGACTACGCGGTCGGCAAACATGACGCAGAAATCCACTATTGTCAGTGAGTCGCGGCGACTGTAGAATTGGTTGATCTCCCCAGTTGGACGTATGTCATGACCTGATTCAGGTTGGGATCCACCGCCGTGGCGCGCCGGATGTCGACGACAGTCACCGGAATTCCACGAATGGCGTCTGAGAGCTGTCGACGAACATCATCCTCCACTGTCAGGGTGGCAACGACAGCGTCTTCTTCAAGCACGTGATGGTTGCCGATGAGGCGTAACAAACCATCTGTCTGGCCAAATTGATCAGTGCAGCGGTAACTGATGTGGAAGCCGTAACCAAGCAAGCTTGTGGCCCATCGCTGCAGTCGGTTTGCAGAGTGGACAGGGATACCCTTCTTCGATCCAAAAATGGATAATAAAGGCTTATGATCGGTCAGCAGGGAAAGATTCCGACCGTATAGAAGTTTATGAAACTTCTTCATCGCGAAGATAATGGCAGGTCCCTCTTTCTCGACTTGACTGTAATTCTTCTCCGCAGAGTTGAGCGTACGAGAGGCGTGGGCAATTGCCTTCTCGGAACCATCCGGGAAGATGTAAGAGTCGGCTGTCCCCACACCGTAATCCGAAGCGTCGGCTGCGACCACAATTTGCAGGGTTGGGTCGTAATGCGTCAACAGCAGGTCGGGGCTGAGCATTGTCTTCAAGCGAGTGAATGAGGTCTCGCAATCGGGGGACCAGCACCATGCAGTACCCTTCTGCAGTAGATGATTTAGCGGAGCCCGAACATCGTGTATGGCTGGCAGGAAGGCACTGTAATAACTGATGAGGCCGAGGAAGGACCGAAGGTTGTGCACATCTTTTGGCGCCGGCATCTGTTGAATTGCGCGAATGTTTTCTGGATCTGGGTGGCGACCGGCAGCATCAAAAATGTACCCCAGATATTTGATGGACCGCAAAAACATTTGGCATTTGTCCGTACGTAACCGGAGCCCGTACTCCTGGATGCGTTGGGAAGCGCAGAGATCCGATCCTTGAGTTCGCTGGTTGTCCGCCCCATTATGATAATGTCGTCCAGATAGGCGGCCGTACCCGGTAGGCCAGTAATCAATGCGTCCGTTATTTGCTGGAAAATTGCCGGGGCGGTTTTGACACCAAATGGAAGTCTGGTGTACTGGAGGAGGCCTCGGTGGGTATTAATCGTCAGTAGTTTACGAGATTCGGGTGGAACTTCGAGTTGGAGATATTCCTCTGCCAAATCCGGTTTGGCGAAGCAATTGCCACCGTTGAGCATATTGAATATGTCTTCAGGCACTGGTAATGGATAGCGGTTTGGTTCCAATGCCGCATTTAGGCCAGTTGAAAAATCCCCACAAATGCGAATGGATCCGTTTGACTTCTTCACCACGATGATAGGGGTGGCCCATGCGGAGTCGGAGACCGGCACCAAAACACCAAGTTGTTCCAGTCGTCTGAGTTCTTGGTCGACAAGCGGCAGGGCTGCGTATGGAACCGGCCGTTTGGGGCGAAAGACCGGTTGACTGCTGGGCCGAAGTTGTAGTGTGGCCTGGGTACAGAAGCAAAGACCCAGGCCATCCTGGAACACGGAGGCAAACTCTCGAATGATGTCGTCGGAGAGCCCCTGGGGTGCGGCAGGAGACCGCGCCTGGTTGCAGATGGCACTGATTGGGATATCAAGGAGGCCAAGCGGTTCGAGCCAATCCAGCCCGAGAAGAGCAAGACCCGAGTTAGCGACGTAACATGTTTCGTCGGTGGTGATGCCGCGGAATGATACTGAACAGTGCAGTTGCCCAGTCAACTGCACCGAGCCACCGCAAGCACTGGTTGATGTCTAGGATGAGGGATGGATTGGAGGGCTGCCCAGGTCTCACCAAAGGTTCTCGGGTATTATCGTGATGTCCGAAGCAGTGTCCAACTGCAAACGAGCCAACCGATCATTGATGTGGATGGATACGAACCTCCGCCGATGAGCGGCCTAGATATGGAACGCGGTCAGCAGACTGTTAGATCTGCCGCCCTCCCGGGACCCGGCTGGCTTCTTGAACATGGGGTCCGACGTCGGCTTGACCCTGTCCGATGTCCGTGATTGATAGAAACCTACCTTGTGGCCGACCCTGTGGCATCGCTGACAGCGATGCCGTCGAAAAGGGCAGAATCTGTGGTAGTACCGTGCACCACAGTAGCGACATGCTGAGGGCGGCAACTTGGTTCCGGCGGGACTGAGTTTGGTGCATCTTGCAGGGGACTTTGACTGGAAAATGGATACAGCCTGAACTGTACGGGGCGCCCGGTCGGGGTGCTGTATCATCGCTGAGTCGTGCTTGAGGTTGGCCAACCTCTCACACTCGTCAACCAGCTGTTATAATAATATTTGGCTCCTGATAGATCTTTGCCAGGAGTCTGGTACGGAGGTCAGCATGGGTTGGTGATTGCAGGCCACAAATGAAAACCGGGCATCGAAACTGGTCCTCCGTGAGCGAACCACGCCTGAACCGTCCGCACTCCCGGTTTACGAGACCAGCATAGGCGAAAAAGTCGTCTACGTCTCGTTTGACCAACTGGAGGCACTGGAACCGAGAGTTGAACAAGGATGAAGTGTCCCCGAAGATCCTTCTGAGCTTCTGGACCGTACCCGCGAAATTCAAGGTTCGCGGTTCGGCGGGCAAGATAAAGTTGGTATAGCGGACATGTTCCGCTGGGCCCAATTTCCGGAGGAGTAGCCAAACCTTTGTATCGTCATCGCGCGATGCCCGTTCCATGGTGAACGTGTCCTCATATCGCTTGTACCACGCCTCGAAGGAGACACCAGCTTGGGGTCATAAAGGAAATCGGGGATGTTCCTGACCAAGTGATCCGCGGACGACGGATCGACTGACGTGGACGGCCCAAGTGAGGCAAAACAGGTGGCCAGCATTTCCATTAAACGGATCTGGGACTGCATCATCTGTTTGAGATCGGGGTCCGTAGACATGGTTCAAAGAGGGAACAAAAGAAAACGACAAGCTCCGTCGCCAATATGTTATGACCCGGTGGTCAATAATAACGAGAATTGACAGCGCACGAATATACGAATCACGAACACGTAATACAGCGCTTAACGATACCCGGAAACCCAGACGAACACAGAAGACCTTGACCTGTAGCCGAGAATGTATTTGCTCTCAAACCAAAGGTAACTTGACATTCAGCGTTCGCGTATATATAGGTTTTGAACAACCTTGAACAACCCTACTGGAATTAGCTCATTAAAAGTGGAATGGACCAGTCAAAGACGGAAGGGGAAACGTGCGCCGGATTTAAGTTTCAGCACGTTATGGCGCAAAAAAATGAAATTCAAATTCACAAATTAATTTTCAAGGATATCTAAAAAATTAACCGTTCCTCGGAAAAAATAGACTTTCCCTAACAGCGGGTGGAGGTGTAAATGATGCGGCGGAAGCCAGTCAGGGTGATGGTTAGGTGCAGGCGGTCTTTGGCTTCGGTCGGTGGGACAGGCTAATCCGGATCGGATGCCGCCGACCGCATACGACCTGACTAGCACAATCAAGCAGTGATCTTACATAGCCCTCCTCAAGCACTTAAAACGCATACCTGCCTGCGCGGTTTCAATTTGGTTTACATTTCAATTCAGTGCACAGGACAAATGACGGCAAAGAAACGGAATATCCAGATTCTTGCGCAGACAAGCGTGAGTCATTCAACGCTTTAATTTCAGGTTTTCAGACTTCGGCCTGGGGTGTACTGTCACGACTTCGCTACAACAAACGAAAGAAGCACCAACAGGAGTATACACCCACGGAGCTGTTACCACGATTCGTGAGAAACCACATGCCCATGAGGACACTTCAGCTTACGAACTGAAGGTTTGCATCTATACTCATCACTGCCCAATCATGTGTGCTATCACACGCATCCCAGTATCCATACTCGTCAATGCCTTGATTTCAAATCTAGGACGTAATGAAAGCCTGTACTTGTTGAAATCCCGAGGTTCGACCGTTGTGACTTAGAGACTGACCAGAATGCATCTTCTATAGGTGACAGTAAGTTCACTGGCGGTATAATGGAAGAGACAGAGGAGATAAATAATACATCCTGGTTACCCTGGGAAACGAAAATGAAAGCTGCCCCGGTTGATACCAGGTACCAGAAAGGCCGTTCGAACTGTTCTGAGTACATCTGCGCTCAAAGTTTCAGCAATCTCTGCGGCCAATTCGTTTTGCGAGTTGACCACCCGGTCGGTGATTAATTTGAATCGACCAGCCAATCGTGAACTTGTTTTCCTAATTGTGAATCTCTGAAATCTTATGTTTCTTTTCAGGCGCATCACAAACAGACATGCTGGAGGACTGTTACCCGCATGGTGGGAAACCCTGTACACTTCGATAAGGCCCCCTCTAAATCCCCGTCGTTCCAGCGAGAATAAGCCCTACGAACCTAGTCGGTGTGGGTAGCTTAGACCCTTCCGAAGAGTGCAACGTAATTTTTAGATATGGTGACCAAGCTTGGACACGACGGTCTAAATTGGGGCAAACTATGGCCCAATACAGTGAATAAACATCGCTGGGCATGAGTGAGCGATCGGTGGTTCCAGTCGATGTAACACCCGTTGAAGTAGCTGCTTGCGTGAGTGCTTGATGATTGTTACTTGTTGATAGAACGTTGGTGGTCACGTTCTCTGCCCTTTTTATTTTTTTCCCATTGATTCTTCTCCTTATGTTTGAATTTTTTATAACGTTTATCAGCCTTTCTTACAATCTGACGCTACCACTCAAATTACGTGCGCGACAAACCACTTCTCCCGTGAACGTTGATCTTGATTTATTATTTAATTCTGATACCGTTTGTTTGAAGAAACTTGTTTCCGCGTAGTTCTTCTTCTTTACTTTCCCTTGCCGGACCTTTGTTTTTATGTACCCTGGTTTCGTTTTCGCCTGACCGCTTTGCCGTTACGTGACTGTTGCATTTGATCACAGTTACGCGAACGGTTAATCTTGGAACTTGAATAGTTGGTGAACTCAATATCGAGGTTTATTGTTGTCTTCCACTGTTCGGTTTATCATATCGCTTTTGAACATAAGCACCCTATTAATAAGAAACTCGCCAACACGACCGTCTTCCTTTTTGGATCCGAATCGGTTGCTCGACGGGTTCAGAATCCATAGACGCTCGTTTCTTACAGACGCGACTATCGTGGATCCAGCATATCGATAGACGTTACGAGAAGGCTGAGCCTTGTTCGAACAACCACTGGACGTCCGGAATTAACAACGCCTGTTCTACCCTCGTCGCATCTGCGGCACATTGGGTAGATGCAACAAAAGTGTTGCTGACTTGAATGCCCAAGTCTCGCTTGCTGTATCGTTGATAGGCCTAGTTGTAATGAGCTGAGACTTGAGCAGTTTGCTTGTCGAAGGAGGTTCAGCCAATCGGAGTTCTCGCACAGGCTGCTACAGACGGAAATATGGTCATACTGGTGCAAACCAATAACGTGCACTGAGTGGCTGCTGTTGAGTGCGCACCTCTTCCAAACAACCGATCTGCTAGGCGCGAGATCCTGGAGCAACACAGAAACGACTTGGCCAGTCAAAATTTGAGGACGTCTGTCGCTTAATAACAATTGTGAATACTGTCGTTGCTCTATAAAGAGGTGATTGTTTTCAATAAATTTAAATTGCCTGGTGCCGCTACACTTCTGTTTTGATTTCCTCTCGATTGGGTAGCTCAGTGCACGACACTATTTGCTGTTAACATGCGTCTCTTAGCTATCTTGGGGTCGGCAGGAGAGCAATAACAAGGATAAAGCTTCTTAGAATACCCAGCGGTAAATCCCAATCCAGTGCTTATTCGCAGATTTTAATAATGTTCTCTTGGAGGGTCTCCTAGCCCACCGCACTTCCTGGCAGTTTTGAGCCCGCTGCACCGATGTAACATGAGCTGACCAGGTTGTCGGTGAAGTCATTTTTCTATACCAGGAAGGGCAGAGGGGTGGGGATTGCACCTCAGGGGTATTCCACTTCACGAAGAACTTTCACCAGAGATTACTCCCGTTAATTTCACCCCGTACTACCTCCCGGCATGAAACCTCCGGATCCATCAACAGATTGCAGAAACTGCTCCGGCTTCTCCTGGATTCTAACTCAATAGTCTGTCTGACAAAATGGAAGTTTTTTGAAAATCTATATGGCACACCTGGATCATTTTTTCTTTAACCAGCTGCTTCATGACAGTGTCTAAAATACCGGCAGATTGAAGATGGAACATAAGGCCTAGAAGGTTTTTGATGAGTTTTGGTGGAA
>QNGE01009398.1:0-12995 GCA_008508345.1 Paragonimus westermani
TAGTCGCAACAGGTACCGTCCGAGTAGAGTTCCGCCTTATTCGAAAAACGTGGAACAGGGATACGTCAAGGGGACCGCTCAAATTTGCTCTCCAGACTATATCGGTAGCTCTCACACTTTACAAGCGGTCATCAAAAGCACGTTGCGTGGAAGTGTGCATAGCAAGAGACCTATTCTTGGGGCCTGGCAAACGTTCGAAGGTGGCTTTAAAAGATCTGCATGATAAGCGAGATAATCGGGGAGGGGGAGGGGCGCAACCGGTTTATCCAGCATTCTACGGTCGGGCTGGGGAGCTGAAAACTTCTTGTGCTCCCCTCAAATAAGGAGTAGTAGATGTTCCGCAAACACCCTCCGCACCCCCTCACAGGAACTGCGATGTAAGTTCAGACCGGATGAGTGTGTTGCATCAGTAAAGCCGCAACGATATGTCAACTGTTCACGATGGAATTTGCATTGCAAATCTCCGACTCCCAAATGAGAAGGCGCCACGAACGAGTTTAGTCGCTCAGTTTGAGACTATTGTACAACTGTGTTGTAGTTATGGGTTAAAAATGATCACGAAGAAACAATGGACGGCCCAGCACTTTCTATAAACACTCCAAGTAACCTAACTGGTTCGCTGACATCGAATATACTCGGGACGAATACTGTGCTTCCAGGAGACAAGTCTGACCTCGGAGTTGAAATCTGCCGTTAGGATTTTCCCATTCTAACACCTCCCACTGGATGAAACTGCTTATAGTCTGAATTCTGGGATTTATTTGGAAAGGGCGAGTCGACGTTCCCACTCGAGTTCTTCAATGTCTTCGAAGAGGCGGAAATAGTAGACAGCCTGTTTTCTTTGTCGGCGTCGGATTATCGTGGCTCTTGAAGGCCAAACGTTCTAACAGAACGTCCCAAGATGCGTTCTGCTCCAGGCGCGTCCTACCCGAACAGCCAGCAGGTTAAATTTGGCTGTACCTAAACCTGCAGGCCTACTCTCATCTCGTACACCACGTTTCTATACCGTCTCAAAGTCCGTCCGAGTGCCTATCTAACTTAACTGCTGAAGTGGTCTCAGACCAACAGTTTCCCTGGGCTGCAGTTGTCAAAGAAATTGTGACATGATTCCTTCCGAATTGTTTCTCCATTTTATCGTTCCTGATGCACGTAGACGTTACCCTGAGTCCAATGACGTAATCGGATCTTACAATTCAACATCGCTTCCGTAGGAGACGCTCCATTTGGTGATTGGGGATTCGGAGATGTTCTGTAGTACAGCGGAAGTTTTCAAGAAAATCGGATGTAGTCTCCTCCTCCTTGGTATTCAGTAGCGCCCGCTTGGATGTCTTCGCAAAACGTTGTGCCTAGTCGTTTAACTGACGATGGAACAGTGACGATTGATGTGGTTCATTTTGCTTCTGAGACGAACACGAACTATCTACCGTTAACCGTCAGCAGGGTTTTCTTACACCCAAATCCACTGAACAGTTAATGGGGATGGTGAATCGTCGCCTTCGATATCATGTTGTGCAGCACAATAACTTCGGGCGTCCACGATGTTCAAAAATTTTGCCCATTCGGTGGTCCTCAGATATCAGCGCGTGGTTGTGACCACAGAGTCGTCAGGACCGACCAAGACTGAAGCAGACCAATAAGCGCTTTAAACATGTGCGCGCGAGACTCACCAACCCACTGTCTACCCCTGACCAACAGACGTAACTGAGTGCAACAGCCCTCATTCGATTGATTCTGGGGTATCTGGTTTGAAGCTGTTGATTTGTACGGGCAAGAAGTTCCAATGGTATGACCACGAGTTCCTCAAAAACAATCGAACCTTCGAAAGTCGCGACGTTTTGAAAACTGTTGAGCTCCCTATGGAGGCCTGAATTAGGCCATTGCGCGCGACTACATTCAATGACCTGGAGTGTGTGATCTCGCTCGGTCGAATCGTGAACCGTTGCAGAAGGTGAAGAGAGAGGGTGGGTGAATTTTGAAAAGACGCAGTTGACTTCCAGTTCAACGTCGCACTTGCGATAACGGCATCCTTGCGTTGGTGAGAATTCGATCCGATGAGGCTTGATAGCGCGTCGGCTTGCCTGATAGACGTTTTACAAAGCCACAATTTGGATAGGCTGTGGCTCAATGTTATAGAAGATTCGTTGTGCGCACAGAGATGCACCTCTTTAGACCAAATACAGCCAGTAGTGAGTTTTCTCAGCAGTGACTTGGCGTCTAAACAAATTATTGGCGGGTAATCCCGAAAAGCCTCCTCAATCAGACCAGTTCCTTTCGGCTAGGATCAAAGGCCTGGCTGCATGCGCAACTGCCTTCGGTGATCCACCAGGAAATACATATCAAACTAGTGTGACAATCATGTGTTTTTATGCATCGGCTGCGACAACAATATCTAGTCTCGGATTGTAGTATGTTAGTAGCATATCCGACCGGAGCATTGCCTTGATTTCCTCAAAGGTACGTTTGCACTTTGGTGGTCAAAACCAGGTTCGTTTCTTTGAAAACTCCACTCAAGGGTGGGCGTAAGCGATGCATGGCCAGTGAGAACGCACTACAGTGACTCACAAAACTCACGAATGAACGAAGAAACAGTGGAACGTCCAACATTTTATAGAAACGCCCCAAACAGTCTGACTGGCTCGATGACATCCAATTAGCATATTCGGGGCAAATATTCAACCTTCAGAGCATTGTATCAGGTTTGAAACCTACGTTCAGGATTTGCCCGTTCTAACAGGGCGGTATGTTCTAACGTCCAGAACCTCCTCAACGACCAGCATGAGGTGGAGGAATAGGGTTGAGTCCATAACCCCGAAGTACTGGCACTCGCTGAGATGTGGTTGCCAGTGGAAGTGCGGGACGCTAAAATCTATTTTTTGCATTATATTTTTCTTCGCTGGGACCGCCCCCAGCTTTAGTGGAAAGCAAGAAGGTGACGTAATGCGCCTCACCGATGAGAGTATCCCGTCTACTCGAGTGCTAGTCAGAGACAACTAATGGTACCTGTGAAGTAGTGACGCAAAGTGAAAATAACATCACACAATTTCATTTCGTGTACCGCTCTCTTGTAGCGATTCCAGCTCAACTGCTAAGTAATCTAAGGATTTTTGGAGCAACCAACCACTGTCTAATCATGGAAGACTATAACAAAGTATCAATTGAGGAGCACAAGCTTGTACTAGTGGGTCGGACTCTTCATCTGAGTCACTGATCCGACTTATCGTCGACAGGCTGTACTCAAGCCAACATGTGGTGATTCCCACGCGGCTGCAGACCAGAAGTCACTTTAAGTTGGATCTGCTGTACTCTGCATGGAGCGTGAAAATATTCCGCTTCCAATGAAGGAGAGTGATCATGCGCTGTTGAACATATGGTGAGCAACGGGAGAGTCGTGCACAGTTACTTGTTTTCAACGGAATATCTAGATAAGTCCATTCGAGAGGGTGGGAAGGAACGGTGCAAACTTTCGAGTGAGGTGAGAGCGTGGCCACAGCTGATGCGCATTGGCACAGAACGAGAGCCCGTAGGCTGTCGTGGGACGATTTGCACTTGTCTCGTAGTCGTCCTCGCACTACCCTCGGTTCGATATCGAATTTTATGCTATGCTCAAGCGCATACACCAGCAATTGACGACCCGCCAGGTTGATCACTGTTCTTACGACGCAAACAGAAAGGCGCAAAAATAAACGTAAAGGCCATGAAGCTGGAAAGGCGTCAGTAGTATGAAAGGTTAGTCTGGGTTGCAGCGCCAATTTCCGGGCCTATATCGAATGTTGCACCCAGGACCATGGTGGTAATACCGGCAGTGGGGGATCAGCGCAAAAATGAAGTTTCTGAAGACTCGGGCAAAGCTGTACTAATGGCTCGGTACTATGCTTCGATCTATTCCCAGTATAATCCGTAGGTTGGCTTGCTCTATAGTGCTGAGCCAAGTCTTGTCAAAACCATGTTCTTTGTTGTGGAAGTGGATTGCGTGCTTACGTTGATCGAGCTGTACGAATTTCTCGGTCCGGACAACATCCATCCCTTGCTGCTGCCCCTTGGGGTGGTGGTGGAATCAACCGTACCATCTGATGGACTTGTTTCAGCGGCTCCTGGAAGAACGCACACTGCTAAGAGAGTGGAAACAGGTAGTGACTGTGTCTAAATGAAACGGAGGCAAACGGCCGGAAGCTCCGAACTATTGGCCACAAAGTATGAATTGTGTTTGGTGAAGTAATGGGATGGCTGGTGGCTAGTCACCTTCAGAACGCAAAACTGTAGGCGTTGTTTCTTGATTTCAGCATAGCTATTGACAGGGCCCGACACAATCATCTTACAAATTTGAATGCGCAAGCTATCAGTTCGCCTATAACGGACTGGAATGCGGAATCGCCTTGCGGCAGACAATTTATGTCAGGATCATTCAACACTTTTCCGACAGGCTGCTGCCCCAAATGGCATTCCACAACGACTAGTGCTCAAGCAGCGGAGGATCGTTATTTGCCCTCGGTCACCTACCGCCCCTTCAATAAGATGAAGGTACAGAGGACCATATCCCCATGCCGGAAGAACAAAACGCATGTGGACCTGGATGCGGTGTAAAGGGGGACAGTGCAACGGCGTTGGTCACCTTACCCGTAGAAATGTCCCTTCATTCACCTGAATGGTGTCACTGATATCAGGGGCATATCGTTTCAGCCCAACAGTGAAAGGAAACTTCCGGATGTCGATGTCTGATACCCTCAGGTTTACCTAGTTCAAACTGTTTTGTGCTGTATCCTAGTCAGCTGTAGGTCGGTCCTGCGTAAATGTTCTGATACAACGATGCGCTTTTCGAATGAACGTTCATACGTTTCGTGTTACTAAGGCGTGGTCACCAGCGACCACGTGGCTTCTCCAAGGATACCAGCTACAACCGCGTTTTCTTGTTTGCCTGTTCCGTACGCATGATTTTGTGTATGTCTGCCATAGAAGGCCTGCTACGAACTCAATGCCACTTTCTTCGGTCGTGCAACTATGCACGCAGTGAATGCGTGCTTTTTCCTAACGAATCTTCTATTATTCCATTCTTCAAGGTTTTTAACCCGGAACTCCTCGAGCGTTGTTTGACGAACTCGAAGTTTCTATGCAATGTTTGCCTGGCGCGCATTTGAGTGCTGACGAATGGGATAGAGCCCACCTCGCGCTTCCCTTCTCCACTTGGTTGCTGCCGTTGGTCCCAGATTAGACTAGAACTATTTATCACACTTAAAAACATTGTTCGGAATGTACGGTTTATTTCCGAACCCTAACGCGTTTTCTTAGTTCGATGCCTGTTGGAACTACACTTCGGCTGCTCCTCAGGAGAGGCGTTTTAAATTGATAGCGGACGAGGGTCGAGCGCACACCCACTTTTCCACTACAGGAGTTCCTCAATGTTTTCTGAAGAGGACAGTGTTTACAACAGTACTTGTTATAATCATCTAGAGTAAAGCACAATCTCTGGGTGAATGCACTTGAAGCCCAACAAAGAACACTATGGACCATGTGAGTGAAGCCCATACCCGGCGAAGGTGGTGCTGGCACCCAATGGCGTGGTCTCCCAGAGGCTCCTGGATACGCACGGGATAGCACACGCCACACTTAACCGGTGTCCAGATGCAAAGTGAAGAGGGGATCCTTAATTTTTAGCAATGAAAAAGAGTCAATGGAAACCCTGCAAAACAGAAAAAATGCGGAAACGCTTACGAAATGTTCGTAATAGGTGGTTTGTCTCTCCCACGGCGGTAGCAAAGATAGACTTCATCACCTATTCGTCCCTCGATGTTAGCTTTGAATTTTCCGGTAATGCTGCGACGGATAACGTGGAAGCCGTCAGGGACAGAATCCTTCTCTTTCAGGTTGATAAACTTTAAAAATGACAGTATTTCATTTCCAGTTACCTGTATGTCCACAATTGGCTCGGGGAAATCAGTGAAGTCGACGGATTTTTCAGGTATTATTATTTCCTCGGCATTTGTTATGACCTTCAAGCATTTCTATTCCACCAAAAACACACTACCTTGGATAGATCGTACGGCTTAGGAGTTTCTGACAGCCCACATATAACAAAATATTCTGCAATTCTCCTTGGATTACGGCAATATGAATCCAAAAAGTCCATAGCAAGAGAGAATCACGCCACCAGCCGGACGTGCGTACAATGAGTGAAAGCAGCCATGGAACTAATCGTACAACACGTTATGTTTGATATCGCCTCAGCCTATCCAATGAACTGGGGATCTGTAAGTCAGCTCCAACCATTGATGCCGGCGGTTGATACACGGGTTCAAGGCATATGCCCGAAGTACCCGGGTTCAGTCAGTTCTTCTTGCCCAATACCAAGCGGGCGTCTGTGGATCACTTATCGACGGCAAAAAATGAGTTGCCGCTCTTCGGATGATTAGGCGCCCTTTTCCGGAAACAGACAAGAAAGCGTCTCAAACACCTTGCGGAGCATGTATAAGACCACTTCCAGAGTAGGTTATTCAAGCCGTGTATGCCGGCGTGAAGAAGGACATATTAGCTTTCGAGCGGGTTCGGCGCGCGGCCAAATTTCAAATCAATGACTTGATGAGGTCCTGCGCCTGTGAACGTCTTAATGCTTGACTGGCGGGATCCGGAGATTGACCATACTGCGTTTTCTGCCGATGCGGATGCGTTTCGTGGTGTTCTAAGTGTAGGGATAGAAGAAAAATAAAGGAAAATCCTGGTTTCCTAGCCTAAACAACTCATACTTAAATTAGTGCGAAGTAAGAATAAATTGTTCCAACATTCGCCTAACTCTCTTCTGGAAATACCTACGTTTGCGGTCTTAACGGTCTTCTCAGGCAATCTGGTCCACGATTTGGCTACCCGGTTGGTCTCGGTAGCTTAGTCTCTTTATAACCCACATCACACTTGCGGCGAGCTTTTGTACTTTTTCGAGGATGACTATGTCCTTTTTGAGATATGATGACCGAGATTAGACATGATATCCTAAGTGGGAGCGAACTGCAGCCGAGTACGGTGGAATGAACACTCCTGGGCAAGGGGTAGCGATCGTTGACTTCAGCCGATATAATGCCTGCCGTGCTATTGTCGCGGATGCGGCACACTGAACAATTGGAGTAAACGTACTGTTGACCTAGATATCCAGGTCTCTCGTTTGCTGCTTAGTTGTTGGTTCTACTGTCTGTCCATGCGCATTCCTTAAACACCTGGGGGGGACGGCTAGAGCGCACCAGGGAGGCCGAACTGCCGACCAGCTTTATATCATCTGCATACAGGCGAAATGGGCAGACAAGTTAATTGGTCAGGACATTTATTTGTACAAGGAGGATCAGAGGGGCAATGATTGACTCCTAGGGTACTTCAATTAACCGATAACTTTTGTCTGACAATGCTCATTTTACGCTCACTCTACACGACGTTCCAACTACAAACGTGCGTATACGCACGGACAACATGCCAGAGGTGGTGAGCGGTTCATGTTGGTTTAGCACACTGGACCTTGCAACCGGCTACAGATTAATCGAAGTCAAGGAGCTAGACGTGACCAAAACCGCTGTTATTTAACCGTCGGCGCCGAACGAGTTTGAAACAATGCCTCTCAGCCTAGTGGACGCCACGGCAATATTTCTTTGACTAGTGCAATCAGTACCTCGCGATCCGGTGCCTCCGAAATATTTGGCTTATATAGATGATGTCATCGCTCACCTAACAAATTTAGGAATCATACTAGATCGCTGCCACCTGGCTGGTATCAGACCAAACCCGGCTAACTGCATGTTGATGCAGAAGTTTTTTTGAGGATATTTCACCTGAGGACAGCATCCAGGGAGATTGCTCCAAGACGATTCAGTTGGAACAGTGACCGATCTCACTGAATACCACTGAACCGAAGAGTTTTATAGACCCAACCTCATACCACCGGCGATTCGCTTACAATTCATCCGATAGCAAAATCTCTTAACGCCTTGCTGGTAAAAGACTGCGAGTTTCTGCAAACGACTGCGCGGCTGCGGAGTTCTGACAAACTGCATGAAGCACTATGCGATACTAGCATTTTTCGGTTTCACAAGGGCAGCTGGTGAGCTCATGTTGGACACTGATGCGGGTAATCACGGTCTTGGAGCAGTGGTACCCCCAGAAGGCTTGAACAGTGAAGGAACACGATGCCGCATACGGAAGGGTGACTCTGAGTAAACGAGAAAAGAACTGTCGTACCACGAGGAATGGGATGCTTGCATCAGTGTTTCTCTTAAAACAGCACTGTCACTGCCTGCTCGCTACTTACTGAACATCGGTCGTTAGATTGGTTGAGGAATTCTTGCTATCCGGAAGCACCGGTTACTCTCTAGCAGGAAAATTTGCATGAGCATGTTTTCGAGTGAAAACATCAGCCATGGAGACAGCAGGGATTGCAGGTGCAGCCTTCTTGATGGCCAGCCAGTGTTCATGAATATTATTCTCCTTTTACCACGCAGCACATGGCATTGATAAGCATGTTCAGTAGAACAGAAGAATACGGTGAATTGCAGAAAAATTATCTCGGTGTTACGTTGATTGATGAGGGATTATCAGCGAGTGGAGTCAGAAAGCCGGGCGGAGAGCTTGCCACTTTCAGCCGGGAAACCCGATGTTTGTGGGCTCGATGGAATGGTACACGATAACCCGTATATGCAGTGTGGGCTCGTTTATAATAGAGGTATTGCCGTTCCTCGGGCAAAAGTGGCCAAGTTGTTACAGTACTTTGCCGGCGATTGAGGCACGTGGGACGAAACAAATTGGACGAAACAGCATGAACGAGGCTTTGGTTAACTCACCGACGAGGAAAGGTTGCCCGTGTTCCTCTCTGTTTTTCGTCGTGCGCAAGGCTTAAAAACCTTATCCCAAACTACAGATCACCTTTACATCCCATAAACACCGATTAACTAACTCAGATTGTCTAAGCTGGTTTAGTGGGATCGCTACCTGCAACGCACAAAGATGATAGGTGCATATTCGTAATGGTGTATGACCTCCCAAAACGATTCGAAGTTGCACTGATGTCGGTGATCGGTGCTGCTCCGGTTGCCACAGCAACCTTTGGCAGCTGGATTCGGAGTTGGGGTACCATACGCCAGTTACATCTTAATAAAGGCTCCAATTCCGAGGTGGCTGCCATGCATGAGCTGTGTGAGCTCATGAGGATAGATAAAACACGAACATCATCCTATCACCCGGAAGGAAACGGGCCGGTAAAGCGCACCAACCGTAAGCTACAGGGCCCGATGAAAGCAGTTGCATAGGATGCGCAAAAATAGAGTGAGTCACTCTCAAGGTGCTTGTTGGCGTATCAGGACACTGTTTACTCTTCCACCAATCAGACACCAGCCTCCATGTAGAATGGTAGAGAGAAACGACTCCCCTCTGAGTTAAAACACATAACCTAGGAAGACCGCTCAATCTATAACCGGAGAAGGCCACAGCCCTGCAAAACTTCATCGTCGACTCTCATGCATTTAAATGCAACTTGACAACGTCAAACGTAATACTATGAAAAGGAAGCACATAGAACCTCTTTGCTAGTGGAAGTGAAAGTCTTTCCACGTACAGACGCCCCATTCCCCGGACCATCCACTAAACTACATCGTAACCAGAAAGTTTCTTTCTTTCTCGGGCGGGTGCTCAATGGCACACTGTGTTGCATTTGAAACACGGATAGTTGTCAAAAACCCAATACTACACACTCCAGCTAAATAAAGCTAGCAGAGATCTCAAGTGGTGCAGAGAGTTCAGATGAAGCACCAAAGATGAGATCAGAGGTTTAGATTACGTAAGACGTGGCACGAGAAAGGTGCCCTATTGACAAGGGTATGGCGGGATGTCGAATTCAGCGAGACAACATACTGTCATCGTCGTGCTAATTGATCAAACGGTGGAGGACTCCTGAGAAAAATACTAGTCAGTATGCATAACTCCAGTCCTCGTTTCGTATATTGGGTGTCGCGTGCAAAACAAACATTCTTACCCGAATACTGTCCTTCGTCTTCAGGGTCTTATGGTCTGAAAATAAACCATCACTCGGAAATGGTATCATGTTCACTCACTGCAGACGTCATGCTCTGGTTGGTTATCTTCCGCAGCTCATTGCTACGACGCGGCGAGCTCACGTGCGTAACGACCTGGATGGAAGAAAAAGGGAATATATTTGGTATGGCCACATGACGCTGCTGCAATTTTCGGTCTCGAATCGAGGTTTTATCATAGGCTTAAGATCCCTGATTAAGTTGAAGTTAAAAGTACGCAGGGTGAAGACGGCTGATAAAGGCCAGGAGTTTAGAGCATTGCACTTGCCCTACTTGTTCCTTATGAGGCAGAAAACAAAGAAATTTTGAGGATGGTACGCCCTTAGGTGATTTTGTTTGTGTTTTTTAAGTTTCTCAGCCAATGTCAACTTCATCTCCTTGGCACACTATGTGTAGCTAGCAGCCCCCTTTATTCGTGTGAACCGGTAATAAACTGAATGCAAGCCATATGGGTGATTGGTGAAAATGGCAGCCACCACTAGATTAATGTGGGCAGGAGGCACCTCTGACGAGATCGGAACGTTCAGCGATTTGGGGAACAAAACATTTATGATAGAGAGAAACCAAAGTGCACAGATCCAGTTTATATTCCGCTTTCGGTGAAAAGCACACCGGTTGAACTGTAATGCCGACAGTGAAAAAACACTGTAGCAAATCCCCAGAGGATTACTGTGAACAGTATTAAGCGGAAGATTTGTACAAGTAGAGTTGAAGAACAAGGAATTAGTGCTGTTTCGAATATGGATGAAATAACGAAGAAAATCTGAAAATAACAAAACTGTCATACGGTAATCCCCACTAACTCAACTGTTCTGCAAAACCGCCGGTTGCCGAACGGTCATCCCCGCGCAAAAAAGCATGATGGTGGCAAAGAGAGGCGTAACTCTTCAGACTGCACTACCAACACCTACTGCGCTCCTGTTGTTGTTTAGGGGACCATAGCCATTGCTAAAACGGTAACCTCAACAGCAAATCTTAGCACACTACACGAAAGGAACAACACGAAGCTATGCTCAGTTCTCACAATCAATGTGTTTGCAGATCATGTGAAAAATAGCGGACTTGGAGACTAGAATAGCGAAACTACACAGTAAGTACAGGGAGCTTATCAACATTTTGCATTGGCTGGATCTAATAATTAGCATTTTAAATGCCTCAAATAGCGAACATCGTCAGACTACTTCAAGTGATAGAGACCTCGCATCCACTGGGACATTTGTTGACACAGTAGCTACGGAAGTGCACAAGCGGTCATGTTGTGCAAATAGAGTGGCGGTGTCCAACGTACCAGGTGCAGTGCGTCTGTTGTCCGTGGAAAATTTGCTCAAAAGCAGTAAGATGGAAGAACAATAGTGCTATTGCCCAAGGCCTCGCAAGAAAGTACAGTAAAATCGCTACCCATTGTTGCTGCAGCTCACGAGTGAACTTGCAGTGAACGAACTCGTCAGAAGCCAAGAGCAGGTCAGATGTGATATAAAAGCGTTCAGTGGCAAGGCGCCAATCCCGAGGGAAGTGTTACCGGCCAGTATTTCCCGAGTAAAAATATTCATGTAACGCAGTCGGCAACCTTATTGATTTGACTGTCGAACTCCACTGATTCACGAATTTTCTTAGTTATCAAATTGTAACCGTGAACGCCGTCACTTTACCCGTCCAGACGAATACTGGGAAACAAACTACGTCTAACTCTGTCGACGCCGGGTGCGTCCAAGGTTCCGCAGAGAAATTCAAGGTTAATGCTGAGAATATATTTCCCAGTCCTCAGCGACCCCCTCCGCCAACCGGGGTGTTGAGTGGAAAGAGGCCTACACCTAAGGCATTCAGTTACTCAGAGTACTGAGAGCAGCAGCTTCAATCCCCCTGGTAATGGCGGGGCTGAACAAGTGGAGCCATCTGCTTACGGTGGGCATTTCTCTCCGTCAACGGAATAATTGTAAATAACAACGGCTGATCCAAAACACTGTGACAAGGCTCCAAACCAACAGTAAGGACTGTGCGGTGCTGACGAGATAATAATATTACGGATTTGCGATACAGATATGAACCAAGGGCACTTTACGTGCGCCATGAACCAGGTTCTAAGAACCACAGTCTAATAAACAACGTCTCGTAGACAAAAATGCACGATTTTCCCCCTAATGTTCTCAAGCCAATCCGCAACTATACTGAGTTTAACGGCTCTCATCCATTGCCCAATAGCTTCGTAGTAATTCATCCTCTTACCAAACATATGGGTGCTACTGGAAACCAAGTTCCTAATATGTATACCCCAGCAAGCGCTGCACCACCTGATTGTGTTGCCAACTCAAATATCTGCCAAACCAGACATTTTTAGTGCGCTCCTCCATAGTTCCTCCGCCGCCGGATGAACCCTTTCCACAAATCCCACTCTGTCATCCACACACTTCCAAAACCTCCTATCGTGGAGTCAGACCTTTGCGACACTCAGTCGGATACAAGCGGAAATTTGGCACATTCCTTGGATCAGGCCTTTCCATTTGATATTTTGTGACCCACTGCCCCATCTATCATGGAGTTCCTCAGCAATGCAAATGCTGTAATTAACAAAAAGAATTTCATAGATTTATTGCTCATGAACGCGAGATCATTGATTAGTAAGATGCACATTTTCGAATCCTTTACCTTTTCATCTAATCCCCATGTCATTATCGTGACTGAGACGTGGTGCTCTCCTAACACCCCAGATAGCCATATGAGCATCATAGAGTAACACATGTTTCGTAGGGATCTTCTCACAGGACGAGCTGGTGGATACAATATTTACTTAAGAGAGCAGTTTTCCGCAGTAACACTTGACGGGCAGACTCCTCATGAAACCGAAGACTCGTTGTGGTTAATGGTTTTCATTGGTTCTCGCGAGCTACTTACAGAAAGCATCTACGGACCGCCTAATACTACTATCATTGATTTAAGTGATCCTGTAGA
>QNGE01009401.1:0-12975 GCA_008508345.1 Paragonimus westermani
TTCACTTGGTGACTGGAATTATCAGTTTGCTACTCTCGTGGAAGCATTTACCAATTGTTCAATATGGTTAAACACTCAGCGCACTATATTTGACGGACAGCTTGCATTGAATTTCCTTTATCTTAATCTGTTGTCAACATTTTGGTAACATCGACCCCTCTTTATTTGAATAAATCTATAAAAATTTGTCCTGAAGATAAACGGTGAATATACATTTCTTTAGTGAACTTCGGTCAGTTCAAAATGGTCATGTTCAGTCCTGGTAAATTTAATGATATCTTCCAAACTACTCATTAGCAGTAACAACTGCCTATCATAAGTTATCCCTCACAATTCACAGGTACGGTGGTAATGATATTAGTTCCTTCTCCGCGAATGTGTGTGGTAAAATTTTATTCAGTACCAGTTCGAGTGTTAGTCGAGGATCCAGGTGTGCGCTAGTTAAATATCTGTAAAACATACATCTATTGCAATTATGGACGAAAGTTTCGAAATCATCTTGAAAATGCTAATTGCAAATCAAGGAGTATAACGGGCTTCCACGAGATAGGGTTCACAAAACTTTCATAACTCAAACGATCATTTTCACGTGAGATTGCGCATTGCTGACTATTTGGAATATACATATCGCATCTGCTTTCTCTATGAAATCCTTCTATTCTCCTTATAACTATTACGAATTTGATAACCCAGAAGGCGACCTATTAGTAGAGTATTTTGGCTTCGTCTCCGATAGAAATACACTTTTAAACCTCAATAGTGGATTCCAGCGTAGGGAATTTTTGTGGGGTGGAAAAAGAAAGGAATCAGCCAATAGACATAATATGCTATAGTGAAGTCGCTAGGCAACTCATTTCAGCTGCGAAATTTCCGACCTGTTAACCTACCTGTGCAACTAAAATCACAGTAGATGCTACGTGGTCAGAGTAAAAGCAAGGCTCAGATTTCCCCACGTTTAATTTTTTTTACCAACTTTGTTCGTCCGTTTCAAATAGTTCTTTCTTAGCTTGAACACCAGGATTAAATGGCAAAATGTGGAGTAGAACTGCATCTTTTGCCGAACGGTGTATGTCACTTGTTTTGTTTTCCACGCCTAAAGCGTTTATACTTTGTGCAATTGTAAACGCTTGACACAGATGGGAGAAAGGAGTTGCTCTTAGAATGATTTGAATGAACTCTAGGAAATTTGATATAAATGACTTGCGCAGGTATTGTGCATTGGCTGTTTGACTAGGTCCAATGTTTTTTGATAAATGGCTTAGAGCTGTCCAGCGCACAATATCAGATGAACAATGCTATCCTGTCCTGCCACGCAAAAATTTGTTTGCTCTAGTATGCTGACAATAAGAACACTCTGCGTAACTGCCTTAACTCTCTGAAAGGATGGTCCGCAACTACCAGATGTCGTCCAGCATGAAGTCATACACAATATTTGCCAAACTACTGATGCCCAACTTACGTCTCTCTGTAAGCGACGGAAACCTAGTAAATCTCTAACCCGTCACAGTTCATTTGCCGACCAAGGTCCGCCGTAAGTGTACATATTGTCCTACTCACTGATACTGAGCTGTTAATTGAAGAGTTTCAAAACGCCATTTCAATGCTAATAGTACTCTAACTTTGGTGGTCACCATCCTGATCCACAGGAAAATAGCCTAACCGTAGTTCTCATTTTGCGTACCTGAACTCTAGCTTTCAAATCTGGTCTGCAAGCACGGTAATGGCATGTTTCATTTTGTCCTCCCTTCGCCATCATTCAGCTATTCTTGACATGGGTAGTATGACCAGCTAACAGTGCACGCAATTCAACTGCTTTAATGTGAGAAGACTCGGATTTCTACTTGGACCAACAAGGAAGAGTGCTGTTTGTTGAATAGCATAGTGGTACTGTTCTTCCCACTGATCATAATAGTCGCATACCCCATAATATTGGCGACCGGTGATGAAGAAGGTTTTATTAATAAATGTATTTCCCTCACTGACAACTCTAAAAAACTTCTTGACCTGACTAACTCATTATTGTTGTCTAGTCTCCTGAGCTTTTTATAAAAAGGTAGCAAACCGCATCATTTTGAAACCAGTGTACTGTTTTGGTGCCGGCACCAAATTTAGTACGAATGAAGTCAAGCAGTTCGATCGTCCTGTTTAATGCAGACGAAGGTTTGCTTTCATAGCGGTTCACGCATATGTGTTGGGTGTGAGTGGTGAGGACATCATCGAGACGACGACGCTTCTTATGTGAAAACATACTTTTATGAATTACTCGGGCTGGATCAAAACATATGTGGCCCCCCTTCTTTTGTTCATGTGACTTCCATTGCAACACTCTTGAGGAACAACTTTCGATGTGGTTGAAACGTTGTGTATTACAGCTGGCCTAAACGTTCTGCTCTCCATCCATTCATTCAACCAATTCGGTCATCTAACTCACACCCTTGAAATCAGTGCCTTCTTTTCTTTGGGACAGCGCTCCCATATCATTTCGACGGGAAGTACAGACAAGTTTCCGTCCATTTCATTTCATTGTAGTCACCCATCCTCTAGCCTATTTGGTTCCATAATGATTGGCGGAACATATCTACAAATTTCGCTTTCTTGTTTTGGACTCTTTCAGTAATCTGCAACTCAGCTTCCCTACTCATACACATGCTTACAAACATTCTGAGTTGATTGTACTCACCACCTGCCTGTTCGTTCTCTTTCCAGTCAACAGCCACGGTGTTGAATAAACTGCTACGTGATAGATTTTCTACTAGCAAGCGAAGTAGGTGACCGCAGTGCCTGGGTATATGCATCTGGTTGGTTCGGTTTTTTAAATGTGAGCTATCTCAGCTGAGCTTTTACAGACAGTCGCGTTGCTCATACAATTCATCCAGCTTAAACAGACCAAACAGTTGACAGGATAGTTTCTGTTTCTTCTGAGCGGATAAGACAGGCTTCCGGTCCTCATGTCAAGAGTGAAAGTGCACGTGAACAGTTGCGCACGGTAAACAGAGGTGCCATCGTCACCCATTCCACCCGGACTGAAGCACAGTCACAAATACTACACAGATCGATGAGATTTTATGCACATTCCGGATTGTATGGGTCGATTATCCGGACTAAGGTAGCACGTGTAGTGTATCGATTCTTGGTACCTGTTCCGCTTACAAGCTTTTACATTCCATAAAGACTATTGTCCGGCTTATTAAGCCGGAATTCAAAAGATCACACTTCATCAAAATTATCTAAGAATAAACCAGAAAGAAAAGTGCAACCTGGAAGAAAGACCTGAGGGTAACATATTTTTTACAAATCGTTAGCAGGCCGGTATAATTGCAGGCAATTTACCCACTAGTCGACGCCAATTTTTGCCACAATGTTTAAGATATATCAAAACTTACTCTTTGTATGGGGACGCGTGACAAGCCATTATACGTAGTAAACCTCCAAGTGTTTCAGCCACAGGCGTTGGTGTTGTCACTTGACATAGTTTGACTGGGGATAGGACCATGCAGGAAGTAAGGTTTTGTGAGCACACAGCATTAGCTGGAACGTTCAGCTTATCAAACGCAAGCATATGCATGGGTGTTGACATGTCCTTTGGAGAGGGTTTCTGCTTATGAAACCGAAGCAGTCGATGTTCAAACGGGCTGTGAGAAGAAAATTTGTCGAGCAGGAGGGAGAAGACCATCCACGAATTGTTACGCGAAATGCAGATTTATATCACCGGGGTGCAAACAGAACGATCCGGAATGCACATGCAAACGAATCGCCGTTCTTCTGTTTAATCATACGGTTGAATGGTAGTGGTAGGAGCAGTACGGTTGGCAACATTCGATCCGGATTAGCTTGTCACAGTGTCCGAAGCCAAAGGACGCGTGCACTTAACCATCAGCGCAAATGGCTTGCGCCGCACCGCTTGCAGTTCCAACCACACACCACATATGCAGCGTAAAACCGAAGAAATGAGACCAGAACGTGTGTGAGTGGGGCCTTCGTGTCCAGCCGGTCAATGTTGGTTAACCAGTAGATTGGCTAGCATGAACAGTTTGGGCGTCGTGTTCAACGTGTTGTTGATAAACAGATTGCGAAAAACACAATGTAACTTGCTCGTTACGTTGTGTAATACTCAATCTGCTTATCAATTGCATGCTAATGCATTCTAGAGATGATAATGATGAAAAACGAAATTTACATTGGACTACGAAAAGCCAGACAGACCATCCGTCACACAGTACACTATCAAAGTCAAAGAAGTGGAACGGTAGAAGAAGACCGCAGGCACCGAAGTTCGTGAAAAGAGGATCGGATTAATCACCAACAACCAGGCTCTCCGTCGATGCAGTCATTGACAGATGCACATTGGATATACAGATATATCCTACTTGACATGAACCTTACGTACTCGTCGTCTCTTCGTCGGCGGTGTACTATGAGTACGTTGGTGGCCTACTAATCTCAACGGCCTGCGCATTCAGGGCCGCACATATCGCAACGTCACATAGTCACGTCACCGCAACCTATGGCGCCGATGGTTCCCTTACGTTCCTATCGACATGGCCAAGCAGCCCACGTTATTACAGCTACTGATTTGAGTCGCTCCACGCTGCGCGAAAACTATCAGCAAATAATTGTTCCACGGTATGAGAACCTTTCTGGGTAGTGGTTAGTTATAACGACACTACAACACCGGCTTAGGGTTTCCACCACATGATGTGAGGTAAAGTGTATATTACGCACTGTCTGTCCTTGTCAGCAAATCTCTACCATAAACGAAGCAGTTTTAATGCTCATCGCAATCGTCGACTTCGTTACCACTGGCGATCGTGGTCGTCATCGGATTCTCGCGAGCTCCTTGCTCTAGCTCGTGAGAACAATGAAGACTGCAGAAGTGGGGATTAAAGCGCTGAAAATGGGTGCTAGTATTAGATTGGGTTGGATATAACTAACAAAATCCGAAAGACCTGGAGACAAGGAAAGTGGTTCGAAGTGGTTCATTGACCCACGGCTCAAAATGTTGGTAGATAGGGTTAGTCTATCAACAGCAGTGTCACTGGAACTTTAGCAAGTTATAGTGGGTGCAGTTCCTCCATAACCTTGTGTTTGGTTGGTCAACTCTCGACGTTGGAACAGTTTTTTGATGTACAAACATGAAAATCCCACCGAAAATAAGATGAAAATAAAGGCTTTCGTAGAGCAGTTAAAAGTTAGTTGACAGTTTGAAATGCGGGTTACTCGAAATGTTGAAACTGTTTGTATTATTCACTGCACCAGATTGCAAAAATGAACTGTTCGTGAAGTTTCAAGAGGTTGTGGTTTGTAGATGTGCAATTTTTTAGTCAGTGTTGTATGTGTCCTGGTGATTTACACATTCAGCTTATTTGCTTATATGAACAGTGGACAGATGTTTGTTGAATAAACGTTATAGGCAATCCAACATTTCTCTACCTACAGCTTTTGACTATTTAGCACGTTGTCCTAATGTTGACCAGATACTCAACGAGCAACCGTATCACCAAAAATTCCTACTTACTCTGTCTTCCACTGTGCTCAGTCTGCTCACGAGAATTTGGAGCTACGTAAGATGTCATTCAAAGTATCACGTAAGAGATTGCGATCTGGGGATGACCTAAGAAGAGAATATTAAGATGTTCAAACGAAAAGAATGATGTGCTCTTGTGAAACCTTTCATGAAGATGTGAAGTGTCTCCTCATGTCACGACACCAAAAATCTGGCAAGATATACTGCTGACCAATAACGTAAGTGTTTATGCTTCATAGATTCATGAAACTTAGCACTGGGGTAATTTGTGAGCGTGGTTAAATCTTACTGTGAGGATATTATGTGCGACATGTGGAACATGTGCTGTGTACACAGCAGCCAGGTCTGTCCGGTAAATTCGCACTGATGCTGATTGATGGCCGATTGCTTATTTTTCTTGCGCGAGTTCGAGCTGAATGTTAGCTTGTGTAGTCTAGACGGTACCTGACGGTGTGTTCGTGTTGGACAGCCCAAGTATTGGCAACGAAGCCAGGAACAAATTTCACTGGCATCACTACAGTTCACCCACTGTGACTAGCCAATAAACTTAACGTTTGCATACCAGGCTTACTTTAGAGCGGGCTCCTCTTAGTCCCATATTCGTCACACATCTGAACACATGCTCACTCGGTCACTGCGACTCACAATTGGATGGAGAATTCATGTCGCTTGCTACCAACTATACAGTGGTAAACTAATAGTGTGTGTCAGTCGAGCTTAGGAGCTCAAATTAGCCATGGCGAACTCCAAATTATTCTCCTAAAGACTACGTTGGTCCGTAGTAGATTGTTGTTCTAAAACCTGGTCAAAGTGCACAGAGGACTTTCAAAAGCATCACGTGATTTCAGCGCACCTTGATTCTCTGCCCTGGGTGATTGGTCCACATCACAAACCTGTTACTCAGCAGAAGAGTGCACAGATGAACTGTCACAAAAGCGTGTGTGTCCCTCTTAAAGAGGTTTGTAATAAAACCGCAGAAAGCAAAAAAGAATTTGCGTTTACAGGCTTACAGAGTTAGGGTTGGAACACAATATACCCAGCCTGGAAGTAGATGTACACATAACTGTTGAAAGTTGGTTCAAGGAATGAACCGAGAAGTAATGAATTCTCTCTAGGAGGTTTCTTTGTAGGTGTTGAATTGCCAGATTCCGGCAGGTTCGCTCCATTGGGACGTGTATTCAGATCGTGGAGCAGAGATCGTAGTCTTTGAGATCTTACGCAGAGTTTGACGATCATCAAGTGAGAAGAAATGCGTGGCAAACAAGCTCGTTTTCGGTGTTTCATCATCAGGCTTTATACAACACATTTATGTGGGTTAGATGGGAGTGGTAGATAACATATCACTAAAGCGAAAGATGTCAGTCAACAGTTTTTGTCTGAAGCAAATAAATTCGAAAATTACGTTCATCAGATTATGGCCGAAAGACGAGAAAAGAAGACATTGAAGCTGCGAAGGCAACTCAACTCAATCGAACCCTGGGTCGAATTTCCGAGAAATCCTGAACGGTACGTACATAATTTCTCTTCTTTGCTCTTAGATAAAGTTGCTCTCGAGGTATTATCGCTAGGACCGAAATTATGTTGTCCTAAGAATAGAATTAGACAGTTAGACTTAGAAACCCAATTTAAAAACCTTTATGATCAATTGAGTGATCTTCAACCATCATCAGCTGTTAATGTTGAGATGCTCAAAGTAACCCTAGTTCAGTCTTGCTATCAGTATCTGACCCGAAAATCAATGGTTAAAAACCTAATAACAAGACAGCATTTAGCTTCACTGAAATCTCTAAGACAGAATGAGAATATAATAATCTCAAGACATGATAAAGGCACCGGGATCGTCATCTTAGATAAAGCCGATTATTTGAGTAAAATGAATGCACTATTGGGAGATAAAACCAAATTTGTTAGCATACAAAATGAGAAGGACAAAACAACAGTTATTGAGAAGTCACTAACAAAAGCACTTAGATGTATGAAGCAGAAGGGCCTGATAGATGCTGCAACTTTTGAAAGAATTAGACCAGTAGGCACTGTAATTCCTAGACTCTACGGGTTACCCAAGGTATATAAAAACGGTGTACCACCACGACCGATTTTAGATNACAAGCGTTATGTAGACGATATCATCTGTGTGGCAGATGAATCTAAAAGCCTTAGTGAGGTACTGACTCATTTCAACTCTGTGCATAAGAATCTTCGTTTCACCCTAGAACCCGAATCATCCGCAGGTATAGCGTTCCTAAACGTGTTCATGTCCCGTCGCGAGGATGGCACGATACAACGGAAGGTGTATCGTAAGGCAACCTGAACGGGTCAGTATACAAACTTCAACAGTTTTGTACCAATAAAACATAAGAAAAACCTAATTCGATGTCTGATAGATAGGGCCACGAAAATATGTTGGAATGGCAGCATCGAAGAGGAAAGACAGTTTATATTTGATACACTCGTTGAAAATGGCTATCCGGAGCAATTTATTCATAAAAATATGTTAACAAGCGCAAAGATAGATGAACCACAAACTGCAGACAAAAAGTCTGTTTATATTTCCTTGCCCGTCAAGGGTGATGGTGTCGCTGAAACCGTAACGAAGAAGCTTAGTGTAGCAATCAATAAGGCGTTTTTCGCAGCTCAACTACGCGTTCAGTTTGTCTCCACACCAGTATTGCGCTCCCAGTTGAAAGATATAATGCCTGTTCATGCCGCCTCTTTTTGTGTTTACCGTTTCGTTTGTTCCTGTGGAACAAGCTACATAGGCCACACAACACGGCGATTATCCGAATGCATTCGGGAGCACCAACCGGTGTGGTTGACGCGAGGATCGACAAGGCCCTGTTCGTCTGCGGTCGCCATGCATTTGATCGAGTCAAATCATCTGATCAATCAGACCGAATCGTTCAGGCCAATCTACCGAATATGTGGGATACAATCAAAACAGGTCAAAGGTCGTATACTTTCGATTGCAGAGGCCATCGTAATTCGCCTATACTCACCACCATTGTGCGCTCAAAAACGACTAATCAAAACGTTAAATCTTCCATGGCCGTGTACGCAAACCCAGGATAGAATGACTGCGTAGATGTGCCGCATCGCTCGCAGACTTCGCACAACTCACGTGGCCAATGTTACGTAACTAAGTCTCATGACTCAAACCAGACAAAAACTGTTGACTGACAACTTTTGCTTTAGTGATATGTTATCTACCACTCCCATCTAACCCATATAAATGTGTTGTATATAGCCTGATGAGGAAACACCGAAAACGAGCTTGTTTGCTACGCATTTCTTCTCATGACTAAACCGGGCATATTCACAGTATTGAAACAGATCATCAAGTGATCAGAAATGCAGAGATGTACGGGTATCTGGCAGAACTGTGTGCATGCAAGTTATCCTGAGCAACTTAATGCCTGTTGGCTCAAGGTCGTCATACATTAAAGTGACATAACTATCTACAAGATAGGTAGAAGAATTACTTTTGACACCAATTCGTTTCAATTCATGCGCGGTCAACAAGGCTCGGTCACGCCTTAGAGTAACACAGAGTTGTCTGCAACCAAAGATTTCGAACCAGTGTTACAACTTCAATGATTCTGTTATCAGTTAAACGATATTGTGGAGTTTGTTGAGAAACCAGGTCATGTATTTTTTACAGTACACGGTATTTATAGGATTGGTCGATACGGTGCATCTGACGGAACTTCAGTTTGCATATATCAAACACCAAATTATTTTTAACCAATTCTTCGCAGCAGAAAGACGAAATACGGTTCGCTAGGTTGACTTCTTTTATTCTCATCGGTCGGAAACATAAAACAAGCGGGCTATATGCATCATACAAACAGGGGTACGTAGAGTCTAGACGTGCTCATGTACACAAGTGTTGCATAATCCAGATCATGGAAACCAGACAGTTTTCCTCAGCCACTTTCATGCACATAATATCTGTCGATGAGTTCGGATAAGCGTCATTTCGTAAGAATTGAGTAACTCCCAGTGCGACAGTATCTTGAATGAGTTCGCTGGGTCATATAGGTGATCTGTCATCATAAAGTGTTTGACAATAAATGACCCTGTTTCATAAAGCAAGGTACATTTGCACTCTTGATCAATTGCAGTCAGAACAGGGGATGCTGGTGCAAACTTTATTTTCAATGGATACCTCAAATAATTCACTGTGATACACAACAGGTTGAATAAGACCAATGAACTACTGTGCTGACGGTCCAAATGAGGGATAGGTTTCTGTCTACTTTTCTGAGGTGACCAGTTAGGTACCAATATCTTACACAAACTACAGTCTGCTCTAGCTGGGAAGTGTGCGACTGCGCAGTTAAGCTTGGCTGAAATAATCTCAAATTTGTGGACCGGTTGCTGGAAATCCAAAGTCATCGGTTGCTGAACCACCACGATAACAGGTCACCTATTTGACCCAACAAACTCACCTAAAATACTATTACGCGACACCCGAATTTACTGGCTATTTGAGAGGCGACGCTTGTCCGAACCCATCAGCTGACGTTTTGTTCACAGAATTGGTTGGGGTAACTTATCGGATTGTCATGGTCTTGATTACGTAACACGTGGTGTGTATGTAACCGTGTCTAGTCGCCATCCGTCCCTATTTGTATGGTCTATATAACTTATTTTTAAAAATGCCATAAGTTCGCCTTCGATGACAATGAGTGAAATGTTGACATATCGCAACGTTTGTCTCTCTTGAAGACGCTTATAAACTTTTATTGATTGGTAGCGGAAGCAAACTGAGATCAGTATTCACTCTGCCTTATATATGTTTTGGTGTGAAATGTATGTAGCCGAAATGCTCTGAGGTTTGTTTGGTCACCCGCAACGTAAATTTTGAGGTGTGTGCGTACTTGTGTGGCGCGTGATCAACTGACTATCACATCGATTGGTAAGCTTCTGGAAAGATAAACCGATTGCTTTTTGTTACTTCTCAGTCTATCAATCTGTAGCAGAGTGCATGAGATTTACCTGGCTTACCGTTTTGTTCCTCTGTGGATTATTCATTCTACCACTTTTGCGGCTAATTCGGTTAAATATTCCAGAAGTGTCCTTAATTGCTATTCCAGTAAGTTCATGTTCGACTGTGATCGATTCGTTACTTACTGTCCCTCAATTATTTGATCTGCCTCACTGGTTTGTAGCAATGCTATGTTTGCAAAGATGTATCCTTGTGTAATTGTTCATCCATTTGATAGCACTGAGTGAGATTCTATGAGTTTCAACAGAACAGTTTGCTGTGCATTCAGAAAAGCAGTACGTCAACTGAAGTGTGTAAACAATCGTTGTCATGAACAGCTTCATAACCAATCGTTTTGGTTAGTTTCTCTAGGCGTGAATCACATCAGGTGGAGCATTGTGAGGACGGTCTGATGATACGGTCTAGATTATTTGCACACACTGCAGTACCTAAGATTACCGGACTGTTGTGGCTTAAACGAATCACAATGAAATGATGTGTACTGCACAGGCAAAATGGGAGGTAGTGCTACAGTCTGTATCCATGAGTTAACAATAATGTCACTTAGGTGACTTATGATTTGCGAGGTACGACAACCTCTGTCTAGCTGTCTCATCTTCAACATGCAGGTATTCTTGCTGTGAGATGAGCCTGGGGTTGACGAACAAAACTACGACTTACTGTTGACATTATGGCTCTCCCTGTGCCCGATTAACTCTGACCACCTTGTGTAAATAATGGAAAGACTTTATTCCACTATGAACTCTTTTGTTTACTGGCAGGCAAATCTGGTTTGATAGTATTCGATGATATCAATGAGTACGCGTTGTCGTTCGGCCGAACTGTTTATTTGTCTTTTGTCAAACATTGGGGTTTCCCTTATTTCGTTTCTTATTCCGGGCAAAATTACTAACACGGAAAACACTTTTTATAAGACCCATAATCATTTCCCAGTTGCGGTTGCACATGGCAAGTTTTCAACGCCGACTTCACTACGCACTGCCTATAGTAGCGTGGTTCATTGTAGATAGTTTCATCCATTCCTTCCAACAGATTCAAAGACATACAAAGTGGTTCATGAAAACATTAGCCACCGGTTTTCATTTTCCGCCTAAAATTCCGATCACACCTTTACTTGCATTTACTTACATTCAATAGGTCTAGCACACTTCCCAGCAGTAAGGATTGTGCGTTAAATCTGAGTTTTGTGGTTTACCCACCAGTTCAGTTCGTTTCCTCAAGTGAACGGTGGGAGCGGACGATTGAATTTTCGTGAACCTCCATGGATTCTACTGGATTGAGAAGTTGGTACTATACAGCGTGATATTTATACTTACCTGGAACGAATGACTTATTCATGTCTTTTCTCCCTCGTTAACATTAGATCCAACCTCAACCAGCCCAAACGATTTTGAAATGGCAGATCAAGAGTACATTAGAACCGATCGACATATATGTTACCATAAACGGAGCGCTTACCGCTTTACAAACAATGACTATGCTCAAGAGCCTGCTGTATTTTCAAGGTCGTCTCAAAAGTGAGCTGCCCGCATGCAGCCTGGAACTGCGTCGACCATCCGGTATTGTATGCAATAGACGGTCAAAACCACCTGTTGCCAATCCGCTACGATTGCACTGGTTGACCAGTGTAGATGCTCGTGTTTGGTTCGCGGATATCCTTAGTCGTTGGCAGCCGGCGGATATGGAGTTCCATTTATATGAATTCGAGAGTTATCTGGTATGTCCTGTGGTTCACATTTTGGTTCAACAATGTACATGCACACAATTGTGTGCTTTGGAATAATTTGAGCAAACAGGTCAGATAACTGTTTAAGCAAATTTGGTCATCCGAACCTGTTCCATCCAGAAGTAACTCCTCTCATTCTCTCGAATGTTATGAGTTTATCATTCTATTCATTTTGAATCGGCCAAGCTAATCATTACAAGGGTTAGCAAGAATAGCAGTCAGTAATCAATTCTGAGCCAGCGTCGCAAAAAATGCCTCAACGACTAACCTTACCTTAATACAATGTTGTTACAAAGCCCAGCTGACAACCCACACACAGACACGCACGTCAGTTGCACAGGCGAACATGCTGGCTACTTAATCAGTAGGCACAGACACATCAAAGTTTCTTTATCTATACTACAAATCCATATTTTGTTCTCGGTTTGGTTTCCCCAGCTGACACATTTAAAGTTAGAGTGCTTGCTGCGAATCAGGCTACGCTGTTGTTGTCCCCTATAGCAGTCTGCTAGAATAATTTGTTGAACAAAATATGTGAACACAGTTAACCTACGTACCCCTATGCAGACCACACAAAAAGAGTGCACGAATCTTGCTTGTGATATACTGCAGCTTTGTATACATTCCCTCGAACGTCAGTATCTTCTCATAAGTATGGTTTGCTGAACCCAAGTGGAACTTCCACCAAGTGATTCTTACACCAAATGCAAGTAAAAC
>QNGE01009402.1:0-12972 GCA_008508345.1 Paragonimus westermani
ACTTCAACACAGTTAGCCATAAACAAATAGGGTCGCTACAGTAGTAAAAGTAGTTGATACACACGTGATGCAACGTAGGCTTACACGTTTCAATGGCTCCGTTGAAGCCTGTTCGCGTATAACGCGGCTGCTGAATGGTCGCATTAATATCTGCTCCCAAATTTCTTCATTCGTTCACAGGTGTACCCGTGGTACTTCATGCCGTTCCGTGTATTATAATGGGCTGAGTGGTGCGTGTTTCCGAGCGTTGTATTATTATTATTATTATTATTATTATTATTATTATTATTATTATTATTATTANATTATTATTATTATTATTATTATTATTATTATTATGCAGACTCACTTCTCGATGGGAATCTATCGAAACATGAAGATGGTTGGATGCGTTTTGCCAAAACTGCTGTATCTACTTTCCTGAAAAGCCGTAACAGTGAATAGGAGCACTCGGTCTGTTCATTGCGCTGTTTTTCTCATCGTCAACTGAGTGCTGGATGGACGTCTTGATAGGTTGCAATTTTCACTTCTGCTTGCGGTGTATATTTTACATCGCGTTAACATCAGACTGGGAATTTGTGCAGCTTTCTTCGATAAATTTGTGTTATCCTCATATCGTTGTTCAAACGGGAGCAATCCCTGTCTGTTGTCAGCGCAGAATATCGGTTTCCGTAAATTCACTTTATGTTCATTCGGACACAGACTTCTTATCTTAATCGGCATGGGCCCGATCGTGTGCATGTAGGTTGCGACAGCTCTTAATTTCAGAAATATGGTTTCAGGGTACAGCTTCATTACACCAATAATCTTCAGCCGTAGACACACACTGAGCTCAAAATTGTCATTGGAATTTCGTTTGTTAGATTAACACAACCTAGTTAGGATTGACAGTTTGCACTGGCCACGACCGCACCAACTGGAAATGGTGTTAATCTTGCTTCTCTTTGTTGACCATTTGAAGTTGTACCGAATGAATTCACAGAACGTGATGATCGAACGTATATTATGTTCAGAGTAAACACGACAGCAAACTGTGTAAAGGACTAATTGGGAGGCAGTGTTGTGGGAATGCGTCCGGCAGCCACGCGGATTCCGAATTATGTTTCCCAAGACTACGCAGAAGCGGAGTAGCACGACGAACACTTTAGCGCACAATCGTCACACTGTCAGTTGGCCACTAGACACACCTCGTGAAACAGTGCACCCTACACTGGAAGTTATGGAATGGGGATCCATAATTTTGAATCTTATGCGCACTTCAAACACGGAGATGAGTGGCTGCTTAAATTATTCCGTAACGCTCCTCTGTGTCGAATTCGCTACCGAACATAGTGCTACATTCAACAGTTGATAAGTTTGAATAGCTTTCACCAGATTCAGCACATGGCCGAGATTGCTTTAGATACTCCACCTAGCCAAGGATGATTCACGTTTCGCTTCGAACGCCCTCTTGACAGTCACAAGCATTTGGGCCGCTTCACAGCTGCCTCGATGGCTCAATCAGCCGTGGTAAAAGCCTTCATCCGGGACTCGGTAAAGACATTACATTTGCCCCGTGAACGTCATCTCCAACCAGTTCACTACATCGTGAGCTTCGGGCAGCAATGTATTTTGCGCACCAGCTCGAATGGAATCCAAATCGAAGACAGTCGTGTTGTTCTCACGATTGTCGTGAGCGGCCACGTGTTGCACGTTTCCATTGTGACCGTACTTGAATGAATCACTGCAGGTTGCATGTTTCTCCGGTAGGGTTTGTCGGCTCATTTGTCAAAAGGGTCTGGTCACCGACAACATATTTGGCAGCGTAGTTCAGACTTCGGTGCAGCCGGGCTTTCAGTACATGTCAGAATATACCAGCGGTTAGTACCTGGTCACGCTAACGAGTGGCACTGTGAAGCTTGAAGACTGTGTCATCACTCATGGCTGGTTCGTCTTGATAAGTGAAACCAGTATGATTTTTTGGAAATGGTAGAGCGCCGATTGGCTGATCGGAGGCAATAGATTATTCTAGGGAAACAGTAAGGCATAGAATGCTGTACGTATATCCATATCAGTTGACGATGACTTCGGGTGCGAAACTGGGAACCATGAGTTCGTTCTGAGTTTGACATCATTGTGTGCTGGGGCGGATCATACGGTGGAACGAAACTACTGCGCGTGACAACGTTTGGCCAATATCCTATGGAGTCAGTGTCCCAATGTAGGATGTGGAACTTCGAGTTTGAAATCGCAATGAGAACGTCCACACTTAACTCTGAGTGCATATCTGATAATTGGGAGATGGGGTTCCGTTGGACAACCTCATGTCGACGGGAATAAATTAAAGTATCTTATCAAGGTCTGTAATTTTCTGTAAATATTCGAATGTGGAGTGGGGTTTTCCGTGGAATTTAGAGTGGAAGACGTCACCTTCCAAGTGATCAGATTGACCGGGAATAAGCTCGAACATAGCCCACTGCGTTCAGGTATTTTTTCAACGTGACAGCGGATGAAACATCTGAGTATCCGTATACAACATGGTAGGTGAGTTTTCCTTAAACTCGCGAACATTACTGGTAATCAATAGTGAATGGCGGTTGCACAGTGAATTAGCTATTAAAAAGGACTGAATAGAATCACACATCAGCAATCCCTTAGTCAAAAGCGTGACGAGATTTATTATCGCATACATGGTTGATTGCAACAGACGGCATAACCAACCGAGACACAAAGCCACATATGTGAGTAGATCGCTTAGTTTCGGTTAGAAGGATGGAACATGAACATAGCAAATGCAGGCAACTCAGTTTCGTGACAGGCAACGTTGCACAGTCTCAGGCAAATGGTTTGGCATTCATTTATTTATCATAATCACATGTAAAACATGGTATACCCTTGTGAGTCAACCTATATATTTTTGGTGACGGTACTTCGGATCTCTAGCGGTAATCAACTATCCTAGGCCGAAGGCGGGTGTGACGGTTGACCAGGTTGTTTTGAATTATAGTGGCTGTTTAGTAACTTGGTTTTTGGTGGATTCCATGAAGCTGGAGGACATATTACCGACCGTTACTCATCACAACCCACCTTAGGACTGAGTGGTATTTTTAGCGACTTATTCGAGCTTTTGTGCACATGTCTGCGCGTGATTGTTCGGGTTGAAACCGGCCTCCCCCACGTAACATTCGCACTGTCTCATTTACCTATGGACTCGCTGTGCTTGACCTCGAATGTGGGGCATGGCTGTTTGCAGCTTTCGCATAGATATAACAGAGAACTCGTGGGCTGCTGAAGAAGTCACCTGTACACTGCAGCCTGAATTGAATAGTCCCACGTATGGTACACATACAGATGGCAATGAGCACACACTCAGGCCAACTGCTTCATGTCATTGGGCGTCTTACTAGACTCAAGATGGTCAGTCGCTAAATGTGGTGAACTACTGGATGCACTACAACCACTGCTTCTACTGGACACTTGTTTACCCCAGGCTGGAAAATTACACGGAAGCCTCGTGATATGAACAGGAATCCGCGAAATTATGGCTGGGAGCACATTAGGCACCAAAAAGTTAGTCGGGGGAGGCGGGGGTAACAGAAATGGATAGATTAAACCGTGTAACCACGTGGATCTTTGATAATAACGCTCGTGCGAAGTAAATAAGCAGGGAGTTATCCGTCAAAATCTGCAAAACATAAACTTTCAGGTTATGAACAGTTTAGCAATCGGCCGGCTCATAAGCGAACTGCTGCTTACTCCGGCTGGGCACATGGAAAACCCCAGAATTATTGAGAGATTTAATGGATAATATGGTCTGACGAGATGCGATGGAGGTGGCTTACAGAATGAAGACATCTAGAAAGGTGGCAAAACCTTTTATTGATTGAATCACACAGTATGATACATGACACAGCAAATAGATCGGGGGCTGACTAGACGCGCGGCAGCTTGATGTTATTGGCGGACGACAACAGATTGTTACTGAGCCGCCGGTATATGAGCTATGTTAAAAATTCCAACTAATCTCGGAAGATTTCTCAACCAGATGACCTTGTAAACATACGAAGCACACTAGGTCAATTGATTGATTTCCTTGCGCTGGACGAGTGACGTCCCGATGCCAAGAAATACAAATTATTGAACGGTTACCCGTAAATGTATGGTTTTTTCATTAAACAAGTGGGAAGATAATCACTGATGAAGTAGCCGTCTGCCTTTTGTGTCTGACTGTTGCCATATGTTTGACAGAACGTCGGTGAAAACGCTCCATGTCTTCGTTCACTCTATTTTCGTTAATCTTTCTGACATTCGGAATCTCCTTGGTAGTGATCGCGAACCCCTGTTGAATTAGTTGCTTGCAATGAGTGCTTGGTGATTGTTGTACGTTAATAGAACGTTGATGACCATGTTTGTTGCTCTATTTATTCCCTTATCATTGGTTCGTCTCCTTATACCGGAATTCTTTTTAGTGATTACGAGTCTTTCTTGCACTCTGACACTACCACTCAAGTTACGCGTGTGACAAACCATTTTCCCGTGAATGTTGATTCTGATGTAATATTAAATCTTGATACCGTTTGCTTCTGAGAGCGTTTTTTTGCGTAGTTTTTTCTCTTTACATTCCTTGTCGGACCTCTGTTTTTATGTACCCTGGTTTCATTTTCGCTTGACTGTTTCACCATTACGTGACTGTTGAATTTGATCATATTTACACGAACCGTTAAACCCGTAACTTGTATACTTGGTGGATTTCATATCGAAGTTTGTTGTTATCTTCCTCTTTTTGGTTTATCATAATGTAACGATGTGACGAACAATTGTTTTCGATAATTCTTTCTCAAGTCAATACAATTACATAGGTTTTCATCAAGGCGTCATGAGACAAAGCGCATAAACAGAGGCTGACTGTTAACGAATGACAGTGGCTACTGCTAAACTTCACACGATTATTTGTTCGGCCCAGACCGGACGTTGACTGGGTGTTGTGTCACACGGTCAAGGTCAAATGTTTGTGTGTGGTTAGACTGGGTGTGATTGATCTGTGGCCACGGAAGTTGCAGGTACTGAACAAACTTCTTTTGAGAGCATAGATTAGGGTTGCGTAATCTGATTGCAATCGATTCGGCAGTTGCCAAAATACGCTGACGGACTGTTTTCGGTTGAGCGTTGGCCACTCTGTAGATAATCCGGAATGCTTTGTTAACGTCTATGCGATGGTTGGTGTCAGCTAGATGCGCAACAATGGCGCTGGTAATTGATTTACGGCCACCGGTTCCGATCCAAGCTGGATGATGTTCTTTGATCCTTTTTGACAAGCGCCTAGTCGTACGACCAACATATTCTGCAGTACAACAGCAGCATGAAAATGAATACACGAGCATCGATTGATCGTGGACTGATAGCTTGTCTTTCAGGCTCAATCTTAACATCGGCATTGTTGTGAACCAACTTCTTAAGGTTGCCGCTGGGAAGGTGCGTCTAAGTGACCGGTACATGCACCGGTTGAACCTATCTGCTACAGCATCCCCTTTAAACGGGAGTTTTATAAACACGGCCTTCTTTTCAGCTGTGGGCATTACCTCATGCGGAACTTTGGCCTTCATACTTGAATTGATGAATTGTTCCGGATAACCGTTTTCCCTCAATAGGTTTTCAACCGTTTTCAATTCCCGCTCAATTGCGTCCTCTGAACAAATCTTTCTTGCTCTAGTTGCCAGGCATTGAGCTAGATTTCGTTTCTGTTTGAGAGGCACAAAGCTGTTGAAGTTTGTGTATTGTTCTGTCCATGTGGGTTTACGATATACCGACCTACTCAGTGTACCGTCTCGACGTCTGGTCAATTTGACGTCTAGGAAGTGGAACTCGTTGTTAGATTCCTCCTCTGAGGTGAAACGCAGTGAAGCATGTGCTGCATTAAAAACCCGAAGAATGGTTGTTAACTCATCTCTTGACTCTATGACAACAAATATGTCGTCTACGTATCGGCGGTACATGTGGAGACTCTGAATGGTTGACTGTAGTTGGTATTCTAATTTACCCATGAATGCATCTGCCAGTAGTGGACCCAAAGGGGATCCCATTGCCACTCCATCCGACTGTCGATACAGTTCGCCATTGAACATGAACTGAACGTTAAGGGTACACCGCAAAAGTAATTCTTTCAATTCTGACTTTTGTAGTCCAAACATGCTTTCCGGTTGTTCTATCTGATCACACAAAAAGTTAATTGTCTCCACCACCGGAACATTTGTGAAGAGCGAAGTGACATCAAGGGAGCCCATGTAACGGCGTCTGACATTAATATCCCTCACAGAATCCACAAAATCAAACGTGTCACGGAGACTATATGGGCACAATTTTCGTCGTATAGGTTCTAGTAATTTCGCCAACCACTTAGCAGTTGCATGATACGGTGAATTGCACATATCAAGTATCGGCCTAAACGGACAACCACTTTTGTGGATTTTTGGCAACCCATATAGACGTGGGATGATGGATCCAGTTGGTTTCATCTGGTCAAACTGAGTTTGTGTGATACGACCATGTTGCATTAGCCTTTTTAATGAATTAGTAATTTGATTTTCAACAAATTCCGTTTTGTCTTTCTCATTTTCCGTCTTCCTGAATTTGCTATTATCTGAAAGTATCGATAGCATCTTCTCCGTATATTCAGATTTATTCAGGATCACAATCCCGGCGCCTTTGTCAGGCCGAGTGAGTAAAATATCATCACGTGTACGTAAAATTCTTAGGGCATCTAGATGCTTTCGGGTTATCGGGCTCTTATGAGATATATTTGATTGGCGATACTTGTAACAATTACTGACCAACTCGGATTTAAACTGTTGAAGATTGGCATCAGACGAGGCACTCAGATGGAGCGTTTGGTTGAATAGATTCTCAAATTGGACTTCGATCTCTAACTGATCATCTTTACGGCGTGGGCAGCAGAATTTAGGTCCTAACGATAATATTTCGAGCAAAGTATCGTCAAGTACAACCTTGGAAAAATTATGAACATACCGTTCCGGGTTCCTTGGGAATTGTGACTGAGGTTTCACATCGCTGAGTCCTCGGTCAAGTTGTAATTGCTTCCTTCTCGTCTGTTTGGATATTATTTTACTCACGTATATCTCAAAATTATGACGTTCTTCCATTGTCAAACTGTCTATCGCAACTTGCCGTTGGCCGAGATTCCTCTCCATTTCTGCTGCGATGGACTGCGCTGTATCTAACTGATTGAGGGTGTGATGTTTCAATGATATCGCATCCGGCCCAATGCGACATCTACGAAGGGTGTTCCAGTAAAGTTTCGGATAGACATCACGCTCGATGCACTTCCTCAGAAGGTTCACCAAAACATTCGTCTCTGCAAGCCTGGTGCTGAAGCTAATATATCCGTTAAGCTCCTTGATGACCAGCGGGTCATAATGTCTTTGAATATTATCATTTTATCTATAGGAAACTCGCCAATACGACCGTCTATCCTTTTGGATCCGAATCGTTTGCTCGACGGGCTCAGAATTTATAGACGATCTTTGTTTACAGACGCGACTATCCTGGATCCAGTCTACCGATAAACGTTGCGAGGAGACTAGGCGTTGTTCAAACAACCACTAGATATCCGGGATCAACATCCCTTTCACAAGGACTGACATGACCAGTCGAATTACGCGCGCGATAAGTCACTGCCATCATCAACGTTAATCTCGATATACTGCTAAAGCTTACTATCGTTTACTGGTCAAAGATCGCTACCGCGCACTCTCCTCCACCCCACCTCTCACTGCTGGACGTTTCTTTGCGTATCTTGGCTTTTCATTTGCGCTCCATCGCTCCGCCATTACGTGACTGTTGTACTTGGTCGCGTTCATGTGAATCGTTGGTGTGCGAACGCGTGATTTCGGTGGATTCAATATCAAGAATTACTGTTATTTCCTTCTGTTAGATTTTTTGACATGTTTCTTGTACCCAAGCATCTTACCAATGAAAAATTTCGCCTTACGACCGTCTTTCTTTTTGGATCCACATCAATTGCTCAGCAAGCTAGTTATTTGTGGATGCTCGCTGCATTACGGACGCGTCTATTCTAGATACAACCCATTGACAGACGTTACAAATAGACTGAGCGCAGCTCAAATAATCATCAGAATTATGTGTTTAACGGCCACTAAATTTCCCTTCTGGTACGCTCGAAGTGTTCCAGCTTGCAGAAAGGAAGTCTGAGTGAACTGAGCTGGTACAACAGGAAAATTGTCACAGGTTACCGCCACACCTTTCGACAAACTTTTCGGAGGGCTCCCGTGGACTATCGATCGATGCAAAATTTGTTTACCAAGCAGGTCGTACAGTTTTTCGCGTTCTATTGGGTATCTCCCATTGTTGTGCACTGACCATGGGCGCTAAAGTGTAATAACGTTGAAAGATTCGTCTCCTCTGCTTTTCATATTACAACGCTGGCTGCCTCGCGCTGCCCAGATTGTTTTTCCGTACTCGACTTTTGGAACTTCGGCAGTTGAAACCCTTCCAGCATATCATCAGGAAACGGCATTCGTTACCTGGTCCGGATTTCATGGATTGAAAACAATGCCATTCGGTCGAGTTAACGCGCTTGTCGCCTTTCAGCGTTTAATACAGGGAGCACTATGGTACCTAATACCGGGCGAAGGTTTGATTTACCTTGATGACATTATTGATCACGCCTCCACAATATCGAAACACAATTTCGACCTAGGTGTGTATTCGGACGTCTCAGAATGGCTGGCTTAAAGTGCACGCCCACCATATGCGCGTTCTTAAAGCAGGAAATGTTAATATTAGGCCATTCAATCACACCCTAAGGAGTGCAGACTAGCGCACGAAGATGAAACAAACCGTCGATTGGCCGATGTTGCGATCAGTGGGTGAATAACGCAGTTTTGTGGTATTGGCTTCCCATTATAGGGGACTTGTCGCAGGTTTCGCACATGGAGCACTCACACTCCATCGGCTTACGGAGAAGGATAAAATATCTCCTGCGGTCCGCTGAATGCTCCATAGTATTTAACACTGTGAATAGTAAGCTCATTTTCCCCAATTCTAGTATTTCCAGATTTATCGCCACCAGCTGGTTTCTTCATACTAGACGTCGACGCAGGCTACTTGGCCGCTGGCGATATACTTACTCAGAAGCAGATTACTGGGAAGGTGGCGATAATCCATGCCTGTCGCTGAGTAGACAGGCAAGAAAGGCGCTATTACATTACACGCTGTGAACTATTAGCCTTAATGTGTCTTCTCAAGCACTTTCCTCCCTACCTATTTGAACGACCAATCAATATTCGAACGGATTAACAGGCACCACAACAACTCCGCAAATTCCGAGAACGGGAGGGCAAGGTATCACGTTGGTCTGAATATCCATAGGACTACGACTTTGATTGCAATTATCTCCCGCGAAGCTGCCATACGAATGCTGGTAATCTCTGCTGTCTTCTTGCAGAAACTGATGTCATGATGCTGTATACATCCCTGACTGAAGCTTCCTGGACACACTACCAGCTGATCGATTCGTACATTTCTAACATTTACCGGCGACAGCCTGACGAAAATCTTAAACCAGCTGACCACGATGTTGAAAGCAAATCCTCTGAAGGGCGCCGTTTATAGTGAAAGTGGAAGGAATTTAGAGTTATCATGGTGTATTGCGTTTGTTTGGTGGAAATGGCCGGAAACATAGACCAGCTGTTTCGAGTGTCAAGGCTCCAAAGTCTTTTCGAGAGGTATATTTACAACTACAATATGCAAGTCAACGAAGGGCTGACACTGCTCTCCGGCACCGTTTTGGTAGTCGAAGCTACATGATTTTGTCCGCATATGTATTAGCTGTAGCATGTGTGCGTGAACGAAGCCTCCTATTGTGATGTGACAGGACCACTACCGACGTCAAAGAAAGAAAATGAACACATTCCTGTGATTGTTGACTACTTCATCAAATGATGTGAGGCTTTTTCGATGCCGAATCAAGAAGCTCCTAACATAACAACGTTTTTCGTTACCAAATGGACCGCTGGTCTCAGTACACCCATTGAGCTGCACCCGGATCAGGATGCTACGGTGGAAGGTTACCTCTTTTAGGAGGTATTTTGTACGTTGCGTGTACATAAAACTCGAAGAAATCCCTATCACTGTCAGAGTAACGACCTTGTAGAAGGAACCAGTTGTACTATCTTGACCACTCAGCACACTTTTGTCAAAGGGCACCAGTCAGATCCCTTGAACGAAATCCTTTCACAGTGTGTCTTGGCCTATCGATACATACCATCACTTCATTCTAGGTCGTGAACTAAGCCTACCAGTTGGTGCTAACACCACTGATGTCAGCTGCGTCTATGTTGTTACCAGAGTATATCAGAGTGCTTGGTAAATGGTTGAGGGTTGCCCAAGAAATTGCCGCTGACCATCAGCCGAAGTCGCAGAACCACCAGAAAAGCAGCTAAGATCGCACAACACACGGACTGATCTACTGCACTGGGGTTACGTCTGATTGTGCGTGCCAGTACCATCATGTGAGAGCAGTTCAACAATGCGGAAACTGTTTTCAGTGCATTTTAAACTTTTCGCCGCTGTTCATTTTTTATTGTTTCACTTCAGGTGTTCCACACATGTTAGAACGGTGACATTATTCCACTTTGATTGACTTGTTTGGACGATTTTGTAAACTCTCTAATAATGTACCATTTAAGTGTCTAGACCTGACGTTGTGCGGATCACCGCCTTGTCTCCGTATCTACTCGTACACTTGCTATGATTGTGCGGTTGCGTCGTTTCATTGATTTTGGATTGTGTGGAAGCTGCCTATGGCCACTGTTCTGTAAAAAGTGGCCATTAATCGCCATTGTTATATTTGTTTAAAGTTACTACGTATTCCAAACGGTTAGTTAAATGCATCCAAAACTTTGTCGAAATAACAATACAGTTTACCATTGACAGTGTAATTTTCATCTCAGTGGGACGAAAAGAATAATGGTAAGATAACCTGAATTCCACTCATAAATGAAGATGCCTTAACTGATGTAGCTGTGCCTGGCTATGGGGAAGCAGAATGCTATTTTGGTACAAAAACTGTCCTTTTGGACGGAGACACAAGAACTAATCGCATACACTTGAAACGTGAGCAGAATAATTACGTAACTTCAAAGCGTCTATCTCTGTGGGATGACTGGCACAGTATTTACAACTAATGAGACAACAGAGAAAAAACTCTGTGGTTTCATTGCATGTACTTCACAGTACACATATCTATGTACCACAAATGGAATAGTGGTTCAAAAGCTAACCTCACAAAAGGCCAGTGTGCAAGTGTATATTGAGAAATCCACTCGTACCGCAAAGATGTGGCAGTTGGTCTTACTGATTTAGGGCCAAAAATAAACAGTGTATACGTAGCGTATTCTTACTTGAATGAATCTCTTATCGTGCTTTACATCAACGCTCTAAGTATCGGATTATCGGTCCCATATATCATCCACATATAATATCAGCTCATCATTGCACCTGTTCATCGCGTATTCGCGCGGCCACAACGGGTGCTGGTTTGTACTGATACACAACAAAGAACGCCCACGAAATACACGGTGGTAATAACGTATTCATTGTCATTGCAGGTAAGCTACTGTCAACCTTGAAAAATGCAACTGCATGCTGTTATGTGGCAGTTTAATATGTGAAGTTGGTGTCCATCCTACCTCTTATCCGTTCTTCCGGAACTGTGTGCGACGTAAGACCGACCGGAAGGTCTAGCGCTCTTCGTCGATCGTAGCACAAAATCGATAAGCTGAGGGCGGGATGAGTTGACTGGGAGTGCATCGTTTAACGTGGTTTACAAAGACTGCATGAGGGCTATTAGTTTAGGACAACAAAACGTCGATGGTGATTCCAAAAACTTTACGCTTATCTTCTTGCAAACACTGTTTCTTTGTCATGGTGATGACGAGGCGTACACCAAGTTAAATTGTTGGAACCGTTTGGTTATCCTGTCCCGATGAAAGGTGGTTGACTCAAATATCCCTCAATAACATCGTACATTCTCAGTCCAAGCTACAGTTAAGCTCCAGTCACCGTACATGTTACACTGACACATACGTTCTTTCAATGTGTTATGGAATGACACTGCAATCAGACACGAATCCCAGTCACCACCAGTAAGAAACTAGGTTGACCCAAGTACAATATTATCGGCCAATAACTGATAAAAACTTATGGAACGTTTATCGAGACCTGTGTTCAGCATGACTTTATCCCAAGTTGACCAATCCACCCTATTTGTCTCACAAAACAAACCACTGCCTTTTTGATTGAGAATCTCAGTAAACCGCCTACCTACTAGAAAGTCTTCCGTTCTTGTACCCCATATAATGCGCAGGAGACGCCAAAACTTTCTCCTTAGGTACGTCTGATGAAAATTGTCGATAGAGATAATGGCGCATTCCTAGACACTAGGCAATACAATACAGCAATATAAACAGTACAAAAGGATATTACAGATGGACATAATTCTACAATTTTCCACAACCATCATAGTATCTGATAGCTTGTTACGGGTTTGTCGTTGAATACATGGGACTGTCGATATGAAGCTGAATCTTTGCTGTTACATTCAACAAGATTAACGCGACCCCTCAACCTGGCTGATGAAGAACATTTGAGGTAGGGTTTAACTACTCGATGTATTTAAGTAGACAGAATAATTGGAAAGCACGCTTTCCTTAAAGTTGGAGTTATTTCATAAGCAGCTGAAGGTGGCTCAAATGTGGCGCCATATTCTCGTTGTTTGTGAGAGGTGTTCGAGACCCGTGTTAGTTGTTCTATCGTCTTCATTAGTTTACCTGTCATATTCACTTGATATAAAAATAACTGTCCATTCGAGTCAACGTAGTAAGGAGGCAGCTTCCTTGAGCTCGCTAAAGGCAGTAAATGTAACATGCAGGCCAGCCGGCTCTACTCTGGATGCCC
>QNGE01009403.1:0-12969 GCA_008508345.1 Paragonimus westermani
ACCGTGGCCAGTGGCGTCCGTGGCATCATCTAGCAGTACTTTCCCTCGAACTCGCCTACGTGGATTAACAGCAAAAATTTCATTCTTAGAAATAACCTGGCCACCAGTAATCTATAGTGCTGACGCTGATGTTGCTATCTACCCGACGGCGGTCACACTCATTGGCACACTCGCTGTGGGACTATACTTTACTGATGGCCACGGCTAACTGATCTCCTGGGTGAGTGCGCTTGTTCAGTCACCCATTTGCATTCTTCAGGCCATTGTTTATCTAAGCGCTGAATTAAAAAAATGATCGGGCATAGATGGCTCGATTAAGATTTATATAGGGCCAGTTGCACGTTAGGTGGTCCACAAGCCCCGGGTCCTTTCTGAGTATTCCAGAGTTTCCGTTTAACCTCGTCCATAAATGGACAAAGGTGTTCACACACTCTTCTAAGTTAACACAAGTAGGCATGCGATAAGACATATATCGGCTTCTGAATGAATTAACCTAAAAGATAGTTGTAAGGTTAATTACATCAACTTACGGGTTTCCCCACAGCATCCCGAACATGGGAGTGGCATAACACTATGTCGCGCCAAAGGCTGCTCCTGCTGCTCGCACTTGAGCCGCCATCTTATCCATCACAAACGTTCCCACGGGTATGTGGTCCTCCATCACTTCCAAAACTGTTTTGAGCAAGTGACGCGGGGAATCGTATTTTTCACTACAAATATAGGCACACGTCACGGGTCGTCCATGGCTCATCCCGCCTGTGGACATAAACCGATATCGCTTCAGGCTACAATCGCAAATGTAAACTGATAGAGAGCGTACTTGTTATGGCTGGTTCCATGCACGGTATCGACGTTTACTACATAAGGAAAACGTTTGAACAACTTCACTTGCTGCTTACATGCGGAACATATGCGCGTGTCTCTTATTGCTGTTTTTGGTGACACGCAGTATGCCATTTTTCTATAAAGTTCAGAAGTTGGTGCAGATTTACTACCAAATTGCTCTACTCAAGCCAAATTATTCATTGTCTGGGGTTTCAGTGGATGACGGATAGTGCAAATATCCACGGTTGTTATACGCCTATTACAAATATTCGTAGCACAATGCTTTGGCTCAACAGTTGAATTGTTGTACTCGAACAGATGCATGGAGTCGCTTACCTCACCCTGAGTGAGCCGAAGATTGTTCGGATTCACATCGTACAGAAGGACAGTTATGTCGTGGTAGTGCTCGAATGTGAAAGAGCTAACAACCAGCCCGGTTTTTATCCAAACGGCAATGAAGAGTGGGTAACAGCGTGGGTCATGAGGATTGTACAACGGGAAGTATGTGAACTCAGCTCACTAAACACATCGTAACCCACGGCTTTTGGCCTTACGTCGCTTGTATTTTTTTTACAGCGTTACGCCATCTACCACGTAGCCTCAGTAGTAATCACCCCCACATAATCGTGCTCCGAGCTCCCACTGTCTGTTATTACGCTGAACCAAACACGTATATAACCCTGTAATTCATCATGTACCTATCTAAACAAATTCAAAACTGTTTAAAGCTCGAAAATTTCCGGCTGTTGAAAACATCTTTGGAGGCTTGCAAATAATTCACAGTCTAAAATGAGATGTGGCATAAATCCGCTTTTCTCTGTGATAGGCTGGCGAAAGATGCACCCACGCACACCTCACTAAACTCCCATAATACCTCATTCATCGACATTGGAGGGTTAAACATTAGTCAGAAACGGGAAGCGACTCCAAAGGAGAAAGCATGTACACGGTCGCAACACCAACGATTCACATTTTTGATGCCGGCGCCAAATGAAGGATAAACCAACTGACGGTCGGTCAAATGAAACGTTCAAGGGCTCGTGATCATTTCTTTCACGGAAACCAACGACTGTCACGCCCTTGAGCGACACCACTGACATATCATTCGACATTCGCGTATGTCTCACTTAGTCGTAGTTTGACGGCAGATTTTACTACCTACGGATAATGTCCACCCACCAATTTGCGTTGGGAAATACATATTATTTATTAGAAAGCTGGTCGAGCGTCACATTTTGGTATCAAGACTTCTGTGAAGTACCGAAGTGCGTGTCACATGAAAACTACGCGGGGTTTGTTAAAAGTGATAATTGTGTTTCAGTAAAGAGAAGCGCCCACATCCAACACTCCCCCATAGTCTCATGTTTTACGGAAGCTTTGCATTCTTCTGATAAAAAACCATGTTGGACTTCCTAATCAGATTCGTATTGTGAAAAACCCCTCTTTGTGATCTTCAAACCTGCAGGCATGGTTCGGGAGATATACATGAATTTGTCATTCTCGGCCACATTGCGTTTGCATTGTGTTTCGCACTAAATATCTGAGTGATCGACCATCAAACCTTTGCGAACATGTTTGTGGGTTAATCGTCTATCCGAATTATATAGTCGGACCATTTCCTTGCCAATATTTCAGGCATATGCTGGTCGACGGAATGTTATTCCTAAAAACGATTGCGGATGACGTTTTCAGATGAATGCTTCTATCTACGATAAATACAGGACGGTTTGAAATGGCTGTTGCGTTTCATTGCATCACTGACACTTTCCAAAGGTTACCTTTTTACCTTCCTTACAACTGCACATGAAGATGTGTTTCCCGGTAATTCACCGCTAGACGGTAAAAGCGGCAACTACCTACTCATTACTGATAGCTTCATCAAAGTGTCCAAGAGGATTGAATATGAAAATAATTATTTCTCGCATGTGTTTCTCATCAATGTTGTTTACAGATCCAGCCGTTTGAACGGGACACCAACTGATGTCGGCGCATGAGAAATAATTCGACGTTTATTTTCTGGATGATTAGGAATCATAAATGCAGCCCTGATATATTGACCTTCTAAGGACAGCATGACGCTCACTGCGACCTCTTTGCAAGTAAGCCCCACCGTAGTTGCTAGATTCCACCGTCACGTAGTTCTTGTACTGAGTGCATTAATTCCAAAAGTCTGTGGTACAGGAATGACTATTTCATTATGACGAGTTCGCGAAATTGGAGAAATGGACGGAAAATCTTCCACTTTGGAAATCGATGAGTCGCTTTTCATAAAAATGAAGTACCATTGTGTTTTACTTCACAAAACGCGTGGGTACTTAATGACGTTCAGCGGGAAACGCGTGAGTTGTTCGTGATCACTTCTCCTAGAAACACAATAGACACGGCAACTTTGTTAGGGATCAACCGAAGACATGTCTGAATCACTCGATCGCAATACTCGTCCTTCATTTCCAGCTTAACACAATGGTAGTAACTGGCAAATGGGAGGCTTACAGAACTCCGAATAAAACAGTTCACTAAGAACGCTGGGCCGTTAGTCACTCACTGAACCTTGTCGACCCAGAAAACAGCGTTATCCTCACTCGAAACATCAAAAATCTGTGGTCGTTCTCCGGGAGCAGTTCCGGGCCATGCCCGGATCAAAGGGCTGTCAGTTTCATCCACATCTGCAGAGGGTTATTCGGAAGGAACGGAATCGAGGAAACTTGACCGTCAAGTTGTGGCTCATGCGGACTTGCACAGAAGTGTCGTAAGTTATACGGTACACCCTGATTCGTTACTGTACGCATTTGTGATTATGGATCATCCAGAAAATGAGGAACGTCCAAGTATGCCGAGTGCGCTGGCACCATCAGTTTCTCCGTCTAGTCGAATCAGCTAATGAGCAACGACCAAGTGTGCGGATGCGAGGAACTCAAACTCGGCGTTTCAGGACAGACCAGAGGAACAGGATATTTGTGACGAATGGGCCGTGTAGGCTGTGAGACATTGCGGGAATTATTGGACACAGAAAGCTAGTAATAACTTCGTGCGAAGTAGCATGGGCGGCAGTCTGCCGGTGCTCATAGTGTGGTGGGATTCTTTGTGGTTTCCAAGGATTCCTGCCTAACTGGGCTATGGTGTTGGCTAGTGTAGTGAAACACTTCAGCACACAATGCGTTAAGTCATCTTCCGAAAACACGTGTTATATATAAAAGGCCGCTGAGAACGGAGGTCAAATATTTCCTGCACGAGAGGTGCAAATCGTTCTGTATAATGCTATGATCAACACGGACAAGCGTACACCAAGAAGGTGTTGTCAATCCCAACCAATGGTATCCAATACCATTCCTATGTTTTGTACGACTTGTCCGTAGAACACAAAAATGTCTCGGCACAAGTAATCGTTTTCCATAAAACCACACATTGTCCTACTGCTCGCGGTCCGTCAGTTCAAACTAATCCCGGCGTGAGGATTAGCCCAGTCGGGTTTATGTACGTCGATTTTAAGGGCAGTAGAGGGTTTCAGAGAACGAAACACCTTAATCTGTACAACAGTTTCCAACGAGTTGTCCACTCCCATCTGGATAACGCAACGAGCTACATTCATTATGACGCTCATATACAGGTAAAATGGCCAGATCAAACGTGTTGGTAAAAATTGTGCAACATGAAACCAAGCAGTTTTTACCCGATTTTCCGTTATACTCATGAATGAACGTTGATCCACACGAGGATACAAGAGGAAGCAATCTTCCGAAGTAGGAGTTTCAGTGGGGTTCTTGTAAAAAACGACAACATGAACGGGCATTTACCAGAGGCCCAGTAAGCCATGCACATGGCCTCTGCAGACGGAAGCCAAAATGGTAATAAAAACGCAGTAGGACGCTCCATTACATAATTCAAATTCAATTACCGTGCATTTGCTAGTTTCCGCTACGCCGTCCAATTGAAACAACACGGTTCAACAAATGGGTTGCAAAACAGGGAAATGTCAAGTGAAGTCTATATATTCGGTAGCGTGGCTGCGAAACATCGCGTCACTGTCCACCAATGGCGTGGCAAACCCATAGACTGCATAACTTGCCTCATATTCTGTGGGAAAATTGTTAGTTTCGGATTACTTTTTATCAGTAATTTGCAGGTCGGTGTCGTTCGTGAATTCAGCCCCAATGATCTGTCACTTACTAAAAAAATATCGCAATCGGACAGCGCATCTTGGGAGGGCCCAACTCCTACTTTTTTCACTCGCGCTCAACGACGCATGCCGACTACTGGCTCACCGTTGCCCTTTGGGCGCTGAAGCATCTACAGAGATATGTCAACAACCACGCGTTGCCGAATGTGGACTGTGGTCAACGAAACACCGGAGCGACTGAACCTGAATTGCCGATACGCCCCGTGGCAACTAGTATGTCCGTGAGTATAGCAGCATGTTGAGGCTGTTCGTCACTTCGGCCCGACTTGCGAGCTTCTTGGGCATGCTCTCTGGTTTAAACTCCAGATTTTGTATCCCATTACACACTTGTTGGATGATCGGTACGTTCGTTGGTTTTTCTTTCGGCTTCGACTTAGCTGTTGTACCAAGTTAGTAGTGCTAGGCTCAGGTCAACTGCAGCTCGACCAGTGAACCAGTCCACCTTAATCATGGATTGTCATGGGGCAAATCGGCTGTGCGTTCGTTTAGCAGATGGCCTTTGTAGCAGTCAAGGAAACGGTCATCACTACAAGTGGCAAGAGGTCGGTCCAATTTTGAGAATCTATCTAGTCCCTTATAATCACCTTCTTCGTACAGTCGGGGTGTACGACCAAACAAAGTGCCAAATGATGGTAATCTGTTTCAGATGGGTGATAATATTCTCGGGACGCCACCGGTTAAAAATGGGTATCTCTAGCTATGACCACAGTTTTTGGGCCACCTTGTTGAAAGATCTATCTATCCGTATGCGATGGCGAGGCCGCTCCGCATTCGCTTTCAAGTGGTGAATTGTAACAAACCATCTGGTGAGGCGACTGAACCAAAATTACTTCCGTCGATATTCTTTTGAGTACATTTGGGCCTCAAATTTGTCGATATGAACTTGGTTGAAGCGTGCATCTGTTTCAGCAAACTAGCCGGACGCCGTGATTGTGTGCCCATGAACTCTGCTACCTCATGTATTCAAGCGTGCTTTCGTCCGTCATCAAACTTCCCGTTTATATTTGGCAATACAGACCGGGTTGAAAACAGTTCGACTCTGGTACGAGTTTTTCAGTAACAGTATGGATTGCAAACGTAAGCACGTCCGAAATCTGTTGGCACGAATAGACGAGAGCTGTTAACGGTTCTGACACACAATTTCACACGTAAAAATTAGCTGCCGGCGGCTGCCACATCTCGAATGGTAGATTCGTCCGGCACTTCCGCAATTTCAAATAATGGTCACGTGCACGTACCAACGCATTCACATAACCGGCTTCTTTTCGGTGGAAACCACTGTAGGTGATAACAGAACGGACATCGACGACCACATTTTCATCTTTCGCTAAGTATTCTGTACTGAAAGTAAGCAAAGAGGTACAGGTTGGCTGCCGAAACCCCATTAATGATTGACAGCAGTAGGTGTGGGTCAGATAACTGGAAGACGGCATCTGGCCCGCGGGAACAGCAAAATGCCTGCCCTCCAGCAAGCAACGGAATCGTTTGGTAACAAGAAAAATGACCATTGACTTGCCTCTATAGGCAGTGTTTGCGTGGGTAGTAACTTCTTTTTCAAAGAGGCTGGCTGGGAAGTCTATCAGAATTCAAAAGCTGCGATAAAACGTGAGTGATGTTCAACTTGAAAATAAACCAAATCTCCGACTACTCCTAGTAAAAGTGATGGAGACTAGAGTTAAGCATTTACAATATTATAAGGTCATTCAAAGCATTGTTCAATATGCCCCACACTCGTGTGTTGAAACAGCCACCCGGTGATAAAAACGAGGTGGTTTGGATTGTCTTCCAACGAGTCTGTAATTAGTTCCAGCGGCTGTGGACAACGGGGAATTAAGAGGACAATTGTAAATGTCAGTTTTCAATAACTGACAGAGGCTTTTCTGAGAGCTTGGTGAAAATTTCCTTTAGGCGGTGACTTCCTCTTGCAGTGAGCCAGTGCAGTTACGATTGATGCAGTGTTCGGGCTAATCAGTAGGATTCACGTCCGAAACATACTCCGTGGGACTTAGGGTTACGCCATACTTATGAAACCTCCTAATAAGTATTTTCGGGCGTAAACTGTGCTGTAGCATATCGTTACAAATGTCACGAGGAGCCCAACCCATGACCCAGTGAAAATGGTGAGCTGCATTTTGCAAATAGCACGCAAAACTCGGGCAGCTCAAAGTGGATGCTAATATCCACATTCGCCGAGTTCTTTGGGACCATGCAGGTTTGCGGGGAACCCCGAAGTAAGTCAACCTCTGTAGAAATGGTCGTATGGTTCTTACCCATGAACGCGGATGGCGCGAAGATTATTTGTTCAAAGAACGAGTATATTAATCATTCTTCTCAACATGACTACGAAAGCGATACCCTTCTGCAATCAACGCTGGTCTCAGAGTAAACAGTTGCCACAGCCCCGGTGTTCATTTTCTACGTACAACGAACCATTTCACGACAAGCCGCGCCTCAATGCTTCCAGTAAAACAATCGCAGTCAAACAGACTGCATCAAGCTTTTCAAATAAAATCATGTGAAAAATCGGCGAAACCCCATTTCCCTAAATATATAAACTCTGCATTTAAAACTCCCGGTATGTGAACGTTAAACGGACTGAGAACTAGACAATTATTTTCAGGTCAATTTGATGGTTGCGTCACTATAAAGATGTCGGTCATCAAAGGTGGACGTCGACTGTAGAGATTTTCTGATTGGTCGAAAACATTAGTGGCGCCTATTTGAAAACCGAATGAAGGTGACGCTTCGTGGCGGATGAAAAAACACTTTATTTCCCTTGACCATTCAGTTTACACGCACTGAAAGTGGGAAAAACACTTGCGAAGTCGCCCTTCTCTAGAGCTATCAATGTGCATGACGTTCCGACGACCAAAATGGACTGATTACAGGAAACTGTCTCAGCAATTCTCTATTTGCAGTTTGCGCCATTGCGTTCTCATCACATTATTTTGCTCACAATTAATCAGTCGCGACGACAACTGTTGTATTCCACTGAAATAACTTCGTTTTCTCTCATCGACATTTGAGATATCGTTCGAAATTTTGAAGAGCAATCTTCCTAGGAATTGCTCACGAAATGTTCCAGTGAGGTCGATGAAGTTGGATATATATGGTTTATCGACCATAATAATGGCCTTTTGGCCAACGTTTCGGTCCGTGTACTCATAGTGTAGCGAGAAGGCGTCCAACAAAGCACAATCTTTATTGTCCAAATCGCCAGTCACATGCAACGCGCTCTCTCTCTCGTTTATGAGTCGTAATTCCAACCCGCAGCACCCCCCGGTTTCCGTTCACACGTCGTGTGCACTTCTAACCGGTTTACGTGCGTGACCGGTGCCTTCTATCGGATGGTTTTTCGCTTGCCATTCCTCGTCTGTTTGTCCGATTTCGTTGCGCGACGGCTCGTCCGGCTGCTCGTGCTGTCCGCCATCCACCCAGTGTTGGCCTTGACCGTATTCCAACATCGTGTCGAGATGTTCCTCTGAATGTTGGAAAAACCACGCCTCCGATCTGGCCGTCTGTCGTATTTCGCCTGCCCTGCCNGAAGAGCTATCTTCCTAGGAATTGCTCACGAAATGTTCCAGTGAGGTCGATGAAGTTGGATATATATAGTTTATCGACCATAATAATGGCCTTTTGGTCAACGTTTCGGTCCGTGTACTCATAGGTTATGGCCAACCTCGTCAGTGGGCATCCGCTTAATCGGACTGACCAATAAAATGTCTACTGCCAATAACCCACTTTTCTTGATTATTGTCCTTTTTTGTGTGGTTCTCCGCTCACCGCCAGTGTTTAATCCTGTTGATTGCTGGGTAGATCTCTTTTTTTTTGAATGCTTCTTTGTGCTTTTGCCATTCATATTTAGCCCGTTTATTAGCAAGTTTTACCCGTGCGCCGGATGCGATCTGTCGATCTAAACTGTTGAGGTTGTTTGAATTTTCATCAGATAATTTGTTTGATTGTATCCTGGCATTGCGATTTATCTTTTTTTTTGAATATTTGGGATAATTGGTTCATCGCTACACGTTGCTCAACTTTTTCCTGGAAGGTCGTACTCCACTCAGCGTTGATCTCCAATCTGCCTAACCCCTGATTATATCTGAAAATTTCAAGAACTATCTCTTTCTGGACGATCAGTTAAATTCATCCAGGCAAGTCGAGGGTGTTATTGATTCTATCTCATGCTCTGGTTCCCGTGTTAGTTGTCACAGCCGTGTTCAGGCCAGATCTGCGTTGTCAAGGGCTGAACTGAGGGAAAGGCTGCTCAAGACAGAAGTTGAATTACAAATGGTTTTATTGCGAGCAAAGTGCGAAGTGGAGGAGGATAGGCTGAACTGTGCGAGCCGACGAAGATGGGGATATCTTTGATGGGCATGTGGAGTCAGAAAACGGTGATGATAGAAGTGAGAGAAACGCCCACATACGCGAGTTTCTTGTTTACTGTAGGGCACGTTTGAATCCGATAACAGTCCAGACCCCAGAACAAGTATCGACCTCGTCTTGTGCAGAAGTTAGCTCCGCACTAGCTCCACCATCTGCAACCGTGGCACCGCCATAGGTTGAACTTGGTTTTTGATGGCAACCCGATGACCTATTGAAAATTTGTCCGAGAGTTCAAGAGCTGTGTCGAATCTTAAGTCTTGGATGATGGTCAGAAACTCGTTCACCTGGTGTATTATTGTGAGGGTCGAGCTAGAGAGTTGACAGATGAGTGAGTCATGCTAGAACTCAGTGCTGGCTATTGCGGAGCACGACAGTTGCTAAAGAAACTCTACGGACAGCTCTATTTTGTCGCTAGACCTATGGTAGGTGGTCTGCAGCCTTAAGGCAGGCGTGTAGGCAATAGCGTAAAAGCTTTGTCGCAGTTGTCCATACGAATGCAGAACTGTTTTATTGCACTGGGTCAAATAAACTATACGGCCGATCTCTACTCGGTAACAACGCTAGAGCGTATTGTGAGAGCTCTACCGCTTCACCTACAGCATAAGTGGGCGGAAGCTGCGGACCACCTCTTTGGTATGGCACGAGAAACGTCCTTCGATGAACTGACCGAGTTCATCTCGCGTTCTGCGAAAATTGCACGTAGCAGGTATGGTCAAGTGGTCATTGAAAGTGAACGGAAGGAATCGAGGACAGCGCATTCGTCCGGGAGCAGCTGGCAAGATAATAAAAGAGGCCCCTTTGAGTCAACCAACCTTCTCGTTAGCCTAGACCGGGCCAACGACCCTCAAATCAGTTGCGTGTTGTGCTCTTAGAAGCACCCCGTCGAAACGTGTGAGTCCTTTCTAGTCATGAGTGTACTAATGAGACGGGACAGCTTGCGACGGCTTGGATGTTGCTTTGTTTGCCTCAAATTACACCACCGAGCCTCAGACTGCAGGGTCAGGTCGCGTTGTAATGCTGTCGGCTGCGGCGGGCGTCACCATAGCCTGCTGCACCGCACACACACAGAGCCCGTGGCCAAGACAGGTAGTGGAAATGAAGTTGTTTGTAATATGGCCAACAAAGTTTTAAACCATACAAGGTTGGATATAGTACCGGTGAGAGTCTACTCGATACACTGTCCAATCTCAACGTATTCGTTCTTAGATCCCGGCTCCGATACCACTCTAGTGAAAGAGGATTTACTCCCGCGTATCGGTGTCGTTAGTACTCAGTCCACCTTGCCCGTCACAACTGTGAACGGGTTAACTACCACCCATCGCAAGAATGTCCGCTTGAGGATTGTTTCCTTGGACGGACAAGAAACGGTTGACATCAACAATGCTTGTCCAGTGGCCGATCTCCCCACACGACCTGTCCTATCCATAAAAGAGTAAACCCAAAAATTGCCACACCTGAAAGGTCTTCCATTCGACGAGATTCACGATGCTAAAGTAACCATTCTTATCGGATATGACGTGCCTGAAGCGCACTGGGTTATAGATCAGAAACTTGGAAAGTGCGGACAACCCTACGAAGCCTGATCGTCACTTGGTTAGGTTCTTAGCGGCCCCCTCCAAAGAAAGCCACGAGAAACTGTCCCGTGTAATTGCGTCTGTCATGATGAGACAATAAGTTTAGTATGTTCTCTTCAAACCGAACAACTGCCGTACACAATTAGACATTTCCCGATTGCTGGCGACATGCAAGGTCGGAAGACAACCCAGCAGATGGTGCTTCTCGTGGGGTACACAATCATGGAGGTATGGGAGCCTGGTTGTCACGTCCTACGGTTCTAACACAACCATCTGTATCTTGGCCTAAAACGTTCGTTGCCGTAAGTGCACCCACCAAAGTTGAGGTGAATCGACCATCGGCCCGGGTGGACGCGATTACTGTGGACATGATCTCTGTCTTGGGTGCTCGGTATTTCGAGCTGGCCTAAACTTTTTAATACTACAGCCTGGTTGCGCAGATTCAACTCACATTAGCTTTCAACAGAGCATCGACGGATTGACGGTACAGTTAATACAGGCCGCCTGAGGTTGGGCGAAATTCAGTCTGGTAAGAAAGATATCGTCTGTCTGGTTCGCAGGACTAGCTTTTCGAACGAACTGTCTCTCTTGATGAGGTTGCATGTGTCTGGACAAACAGTTCAGTTGCCAAAGGGAGGTCCACTTCGCAAGTTAAACCCCACTTTGATGAGATGATGCGAGTGGGCGGACGACTGTTGCTGGCTAATATGGAGTCTAACCTGAAATGCCCAGTAATACTCCCCAAGTGTCATCATGTGTCAGACCTGACTGTCAACCACTGTCGTATGTTGAAGGAACGTTGCAGTGTGTCACATGTCCCTTCACTAATCAGGCTCAAATGTTGGATTATTCAGGATGCATCCGCTGTCAAACGCGTCGTCGGAGCTTGCTCCCACTGTCGTTATCTGAACGCCACCGCGGGCAAACAAATGATGGCTCCCTTGCCACTCGTGCGAATAGAACCGGGTTGGGACCCGGTTATCAATGTTGGTGTGGACTGTTTTGGTCCGCTGAGTGTGAAGAAAGGTAGGGGCAAGGAAAAAATTATGATTGTGTTACGTCGGATATTCAAGACAGGCTGGCATTACCACCCAATGATATGTTGCTCGTACGGGATAATCGTGGGATTCGCCCCAATCAGACGACGGTACAACCGTTTAAACATAGGTGGAAGCGAATCAAATATCTGGCTGGACTCTGGGAGTCACTGGACGAAACAGTGCCTCCCTAGCCTGCAGGAACGGCAGAAGCGGATACTTAAAGAGCGCAATATCCGTCATAGAGATGTCGTATTGATAACTTCAGAACCCCTATCAAAAAATGCATGGACTTTAGGTGGGGCGGTTGGTTGCGATGCTGACAAGCACGGCCTAGTGTGGACTGCCGTGGTGAGGACTAAGTTCGATGTAGCAGAGCAATATATCATAGTCCGTGTCTTTTGGAGGAAGTAGTGACGTAGGCGGGATGAGTGCACCTGTCAGCTAGTTCGTGTTGAGAGGTCAAGGTGTGAGACATTGAGAATGGTTTGTGCCTAACCACGCTGTTCAATGTCGGACGCGTAAGGAGCCCAATCAGTTGGAGTCATGGAGAAAAGCTTTCACTGTGTAAGAGTTCCTTGGGATTAGTGTCGTGTCCTAAGCCTGATAAATGTTGGGTCAGAGGTCTCTCGACCTAGTGACCAGCTAGGTTGGGAACCAGAGCTGAGTGGAACCGACAATCTGCGAGCAAACTTCGGCCGTGTTCAGATTTTGTGGCCTGGTGTATCAAAGTTTTGAACTAAAATAATGTGAAAATTCGGCACAACCCCATTCCCCTAAATATTTACCACTCTGCATTTAACCTTCCCTGTTTCTGAACGTTAATTGGACCTTGATTTAGGCGATTTTTTTCACGTCAATTTGATGGTTGCGCGAATAACTAGTTGTCGGTCATTGTACTTTAGTTGTGTGGAGCTCGGCTCATCCTCAGTGGTTTGAACCTGTTGACTGCTCGGAAGAGCTCTTTTGGGTA
>QNGE01009405.1:0-12964 GCA_008508345.1 Paragonimus westermani
TCACTGTTGAGGTGAGCGACGGCCCGAGCCACAGTACTTTTGGTCAGGCTCATGGTTGTTATGATGATGATGGTGAATGGATCACATACCACAACGAAATATTCCGTAAGGTACGGTGAATTACTCTCGGATTTCAAATTGTAACCACGGGTGTTGAATTTCATATGAAACATCTTTAACATTTTACAATCCAGACGCCTCACTAGACAATACAACTGTCTTACAGATTCCGGATTCGGAGTATCAACTGTTCTAACTAATATGATGGGTGAATGCACAAAAATAGCTTCCTCACTTCTAGATATTTTTTAGGTATACCGATGATCGATGAGTATCGGATAGTATGCGTTCTACTTATTAATCTATCACAACAACCTGAAACTTGCTCATTCTTGTTAACTCTCTATAACCTAACCAGTTTCACGGGATATTCATATACAGAGCCAGTAACCTTTAACATGGACTGCGTTTGATCATTCGTATCGGGTAGCATAAACATTTGGGCAAAGATTTTGTTCGGAAGCAGATATATGATAGGGGCAGTCAAGCAAATTTATTTGAACCACTGACTGAGCACTTTTCAAACCTGACCACAGAGGGATTTTATGACAAACCTTTTCTGAAGAATGCGCAGAACCCAAGCCATGTTCTTGCTAGATCTTGTCAGCAGTGCATCTCCTAACCACGACCGATGTGGACAATGCTAAAACCAAATAACTACACATTGGGAACAAACAACCAAGTTACAAGTAATAGTTGACCATCGCCTTCGCCACTTACATCATTTCGTCGCATTCAGCCAAGTAAACCCGGAAAATAGTTGTCTTCTCTCTGAAATCATTGACCACAAACTCTGTGAGTCACTAAAGGTAGAAGGACTGACAACCACCTGGATATAGACATACCAGTCATTGAAATATACCAGCACGTTGGTTAGATATTTGAAACAACCACATAAACTATTAGCGGACCATCATTAGTTCAGGCTGTACTTAGCACCGAGTCTACTTATGACCGGCCAGAACCGATGAATTTTGTGTGTACTCACTCGTGTTCAATCAAAATCAAGACCAGACAATACCAAAAGCATGCCAAATTTCAAAACATTGTCAAGGCGTCAGAAATTTCATACGGCAATAAATCTTCACAGTAAGTGTGTGTGAATATTCTATTATACAATGTGATTCGGCTGATCTTGTTGTCAGCCGGCTTCAACAAAAGCCCTTCAAACCATTCATATACATCACATCCCATGGTTAGAGACTTATTTACTGTGACCAACTTCTCATTTAAGATGACGAAATACTTCAGATTTAGGCATAAAAGCGACTACCTGCTGTTTACGACCTGAGTAAAAATCTAAGGGTCACTGTATATGACTTCACCAGCAAACATATTCTGGTGGCTCGTAAGGGGTACGGAGTCGTTGTGGTTATTACGAAATGAACGCCATTCACAAGTGATTGTAGCTGTCGTATTCGCATATACGTCTCAGTCAACTTTTTTTCGAAAAGGAACACTGGAATCGAGGCAGGTACTCGTTACAGCACGTCAGTAGCGCATACCTTGCTGCCGTCGGAAATTAAAATCCAGTCATACTTTCATAAGGCAACCGTGTTCAGCATTGCGGCATTAACCACACACCAAGCAGATGTATAGAAGACAACAACTATCCTGTTAACGTCGACCGATGACCCCAAGATCAAAACTACCTTCAAAGGTGAACTCGTTAAAATCACTGAAACCTACCGAACGATCTAGTTAATGTAAAACTTACATCTAACACAACCAATCACAATTTTCACAGTCTCGTATACGTTTTAGCCAGCCTTTCTCAAAAAGACTCGCTGGATTTGAGTTTCACTCTTGCTAACGTTCTTCACTAATGCGTATCTTTGTGACGACTGGGAGCTGAACTCCACCTACGCCCGCCTGCAGCAACCACGTTGACCTCTGCTCCACCAACCTCACAACACAAATGGTCGAGTTATCACATACAAACGCTCAACTGTGAGTGGTGTTCACTATGTACAACTTGTCGATTAAGCCACTGAAACAGTACCTTATTAAGAGATTGAAGCAGTTATGTGACAGTAACCTGCTCGACTAAAATTCAAATCTACTTATGGAAGCTGTCTATGAAAAGAGCGATACAGGCATTCAGTTTCATAAAGCTACGGAAGTTAACAATGATGGGCTGGGAAAGTTTACCGTTGCAACTTGCCGTGTAAAAGTTCTCAAAGACTTGACGATGAGTAGTCTCAGTGAGGATATCTATCTAAGGTAGCTACTGTTGACTGCGATTGAGTTAAGTGACACACAGCAATCAGTTATCCTTCACAGAAAATTTCCCCTTTACGTTAGATTGTAATGAGTGATTACTACAGACAGAACTGTGAGTGATAGTACTAAATTTCAAGGTGTGCATAATGGTCATTTTTTAGAGAAACAAGGTTTAAAAAATCTCAACTTAAAGACAATGTTGAGTGATATTTCTGTTATCTTTCACAACAAAGTAAGCTCTACACATCAGACTGTATTGTGTCGCACATGTATACCTCTATTTTCTTGACATGCTAATTATATTCCGGTGATCTAACAAAAATGGGTTGGGCGTGTGCGATTACTTCAACTGTATACCAAAACATTAGTAACGATCGGATAAGCAGACAACGTGAATATTATAAATAATCACTCTTTAATTTGCCCGTGATGTCACAAAATAATCAGCCCCATAAATGTTCCAATTGGGACTACCTCAGTTAGATAACTTATGTCTGTCTGGTGCTTACTGTCACCGTGGACATTTTGATACTGACATTTATTTCCAGTAGTTTACAATGTCCTCGCTTCCGACTATCCGACAAATGAGCTTACCTGAAAGACAAGAAGAAAAATTCGGACTTCGGCTGGATTCCAACCAGCGACAGAAATGACGTGTCCAGAGGCGATAAGTGCTCTACTAGCTGAGCTACGGAGCCCCACCGAGAGCTCAGAAGTTCCACATTTGGACATAGTTACCTACTCAACCAACTGCATCATATGGAATCCACCAAACAATAAGTGAGAATGGTGGTGCAAGCAGGATTTCTCAGTTAGTTCACAATGGAACCCATCAATGTTAACGGTGAGCGCTGAACTTGTATTACTGACGAGTAGTTTATTAGATTTGATAATTTGGATGTGACCTAATTGGGAAAATCTGGACTACAGCTGGATTACCTATCAGTGTCAGCAGAGCAGTGTAAGTGACAGATGTGTGTGCATGAGAAAGGGGAGGAGGAAAATTAATCAAATACCAACATATGAACCATAAATTTTTGAACTGTTCATACGTAGTCACTTCAATACTGTTTGGGCGAAATGGGTTGCTGACTACTAGGAATAAATTAGGGATTACCACTTCGTGTCGTAGTCTAGGTATTGGGTTGCTCTTCCAGTCTGGCATTTAGATTGCGGTCCAGAATCAACCTGGGTAAATAACGGGATATCGAACTAAACTGCGTTTACAACGTTTTCCAGCTAACATATTGTTTAGAGCATCACGTTCTCCAAAGTATGTTTATGCTCTACATTTCAAAATCAACAGGAAATCCCTCCTTATAATGGTTTCGGGAGCTTAGAAGACAGTTTGGCTTCCACAAAATCCTTCTTACCCAAACCTCCGCGAGCAGACTTTGCAAAACAAGTTGATTATGCGACCAAAATGCTACGCTACGAAGCTCGGCTGGTAAGTTAATGCATGCGTGTTACGGTTCTGCTATACTCTTGGTAACCTGCAGGCAATGTTAGTCAGAATCCAAATCACAAATAAATACTGACGGACACTTGTTCATATCACATCGATCATAAATGAGCATTTGACTTTGAGTAGTCTGTAACTGAAACTTCCAACGTGTTTAGATTGTTTCGCTTATAGGTTGGGCCAAACGAACCGTTTTAGGGAATAACTGATCAGTTCAGCAATGCAGTTGTTATATGTAACTAATCAAGTGTTCTTCAGCCTACCAGTGTGAATCAGGAAAACCAGTGAACACGTGAAAACTACGTTTATACGCTCGTCAATAGTGCTGGTGAGTTGTGTGGTAGAAACTAGAAATAATGGCATGTTCCGAAGTCAACTCGTGTTGGGCATTTGAAAGGCGAGGAACAGACAAAGGGAATCAGAAACAGATGGTCGTTTCACGTGATGCCTTTCTAGCTGGCATCCTGCTGCTAGGGTGTGTGTGTGAAAATATGCAGTCGACTGTTCGATGTAGTGTATACCGCTGAGGTGATCATGTCTGTCATCTTACAGTGACATAAGTTTGCCCTCAGGAATTGAAGCATATTCTAAACAATCCACAACTGTCTTGACTACCTTGACCTGACGACAGGTTCGATTATCTACCTAACATGTCTACGTGGCTGCAACGGTTGCTACTGCCGAACTTCGTTTTTCCATAGCATTATTTATCGTTAGCATCTGAGTTGAAAGGAATGCGGCAGCAATCAGTGTTAGTGTCGTACGTAGTCTGATCTGATCTACGCTAGATATGCTAGATACCGCCAACAAATTGACTCAACGTTTTGCTCAACATACGTGCTGCTAACATTATTTAACGAAATAAAACAGGGTTTTTTGGCGCAACAGTAAAATGGGTTTTTAATCAAATACAAAATACATCTACATATGTTGTCACTTGTGAAACAACCACATTTATGAGCGATGAAGTCATATTGTACATTTGAGCTGTCACGTTCATGCCGCATTAAGACGTGACGTAAAGGTTTTAAATAAGTGCGTAGAAAGTTGTAAACAAGAACAGGAGTTTACTCGTAAGAAGGATTCAACAGCTGATGTTTTGAGGCTATACAACCCTTTGAATAAGTATTCACGTGAAATTAATTGAACAGACAGATGAAATGTAAGTAAGTTCTCGGTAGTAAAAGGAGTGAAAGTGAACACCTAGGGGGTTAATTCTCTCAGGATATGTGTTCATAGGGATGATTACATCCTACGACTACCGCCAAAAGGCTGAGTACATTAGCGTAAGGCGTAACATACCGGAAGCCCCGGATTACAGCAATCCTTCGAAGGGCTGGGCCAATAGGGGAATCTTGAATGGTAATAGAGGTGGACAAACATGATCCAGAGGTCCAGTAAGTCATTCACACAATTTACACACACGAATGCCAAAAATGTCATCAACCCCACGACAAAATGTTGCGTTACGATATGAAGACAGGACTCTATCTGTAAGATAATTAAATTATAGCTTTTATTGTCCTGCTTTAATATTCACTGTTAATGTAAACACTGATGCGTTGTAAAATGGTCATGTTCGCGCCGCTATATCCGATCACCCACCATCTGCAGTACTTTCTATGTGTGAGGGGGTTGCCGTATACTTGGGCCATCACTTAAGGGGTTAGACATTTCTTTCTTCTTATCAGTATTTGTTTTACTATTTGGTTTGGGAGGCGTTCGTTGGCTAATCAAATTTTGGCTCTATGAACAGCGTATAGAATGGTGGGTGCTTATCTAAATCCATGCATTTTTATAGGTTAGATGACAAGTTTTATGACCCCTATGTTCGATTGTTGGCCTACTGAGCTTGCTGTTAGCTTACCGCTAGTCCCATTCGACGCAAGAAAATGGCCGGGTACTTTGATGAACGTAGACTGTAGAAGGTTAGATTTCCATCAGCCTTCGCAATTTACATTCTTACGGTAAAACTACTCCGACTGTCGTTTTACAAATACATTTGTCAAGTCTGCACAAGATTCCATTTTGGTTGCAACTGACTCAATTTTGCGCACTACTAAAACCCTATAATTGTCACCTTCAGTTTCATATTTTCATACTCCTGCCAATCGGGATGTAACTACCTGATTTTATGAACCGCCCAACAACCTCCAATTCTTGACTCTCCACTCTAAGACTAGCACTACCAGCACAGTCTTGGAATTAAATTCGCTAATTCAAAATACAGCTCAGAGGATGAAACAGAAAAGAAAACATTCCGTATCATCTATTACTTTCACGCAGCCTCATAAAGTAAAGTTCTATCGTTTGTATACTCTTGATGGGTTACTTCTTTGCCACTTCGGATCCAGAGACCTGAGTGCTTTAAGTACCAAGGACATACAAGAACAAGGACTGTTTGATTTTACGTTTACTAATCAATGTTGCATGAGAGAAATTGGGCATATATATAAGACAAGCTGGGTGGGATTAGGAATGAAAGTGAAAAACGTAAGTGTCACTTCACATCAAAAGTTACTGGATCATGACTTATTTTTCACATAAAGTTATTTACTGTTGTCTACTTGAGATCGAATCAGCGAAAAATTTTACTGTGGCCTAGTGGAATCGGAAAAGTCGAGTTGAGATCAGGACAACATCCTTAACGGTTTCACATAAAGTGGCAAGTAGCGTACAGATTGGTGTAGGATCTGTTGAATTTTTCCTGGTGCGTTTGTCGTCTTGTGTTCGGTGTTACGCGGAGGGATGAATTCGTTGAAGCATGTTTGGTTTGTTTGCAGAAAATCGATTCCCAATTTGTTTCTATTTATCCTTACTGTGTGCAGTAAACAATCATGATGAATTTCAAACCATAACTGCACACGAAATGTCCGTTTTCCTCTTCTTTAATGGTAATAATTCCTCATCTACTAGAACTTTTCTTCCTAATATTGTTTGACTCGCTTTCACATCATCTGCGCTCAGTTGTTTTAATGAGCTTATTTCCCGTTGACTGATGACTGTTTGCGGACTAGTATGTGGCCACTCCATTTCGAACGCCTTTCTGGTGGATAATTTATATATCCAGTTAATTCACATTCAAGGTGAGATAGCACCTTTGTAATTTTGTCGAACGATATCATAAAATTCTAATCCTTTCGATAGTCTTTTCCAACGATTTGTGGACTTGGAAGATAGTCCCGCTAGCCCGACCGTCTGAATAAGTGCTATTGGAATTGTCGACTACGTGTTGCTGAGTGAATTACCCCCAAATCGTCAGGAGCGACTTCACAGTTGGTGTAGAAAATCTTCCATCTCTCTGTGTAGATAAAGGTGGTTGGTGAGTTTGTTCTATGACCACGTTCCTGCCAAATTTTAAGTTTATTTTACGGAAGTGATGGGGGGGATGTTGTGGTATGTAACAGCTTTCTAGATGTAAAATTTATTGTAGGTCTCAGTATTTTACACCCTACTAACTTTCGAACTACCTGAGTCCTACCGTGTTTCTTTTAACGAAGAGTTGAAACAACTGACCACCGTTCTGCTTGATACTTGTGAACAATCCGACTTAGTTAGTTCAACGGGTATGCGAATAAACAGGTCTTGTGAACACAAACTGCATTGTCGTTGACGATCGCTTGTTTCTCACTAGTGTTTACCTGTTCCGTTAACTAGTAGGGTTGACGGTTGATGGTTGACTGCGGGATACCGCACAGTTGTTGAGGGACCAGCTTGAAAACATCATTATGGGTAAATGCATGTTTGCATGAAACCATGCTCTAAGGGGTGTATGAGGGTAGTTCATTAGTACGTTGGTCCAGCACTTTAATGTTCTCAATGTGATTCGTGAGGCACTGAAAGTCACAAGCCAAACTCACGGTGTCAGATGTGTTTCAACCTGTGTCCCATTGTTTGGATAGGCGCAAAGCTGCAGCAATATATGTTCTAGGGGTGGGTGACCATTATCCTGTCTGATGGACGAACGGATGCTGAGGTGAATGGCTGAAAGGTGTCCTGTCCAGTTTATTAGACCTCCACTGGCTTGAAATGCGGTTTGTACTTGACGGCACAGTCAACAGACTCAACCTTCGGCACATTGATAGTATACGGTGGTTTCTGCGTGTATCGTGTCGAGAAGTTCGGAAAACACAGCAAGAAGATGAAACCGAAACAGTCTCCCTCGACTGGTGATTATGGCATGTGGTACACTAAATTTGATATCCATCTATCTACTAGCATGAACAGCACTGTAGCTGCCGTAGCATCCCGAAATGGAACAAGCTGCGGTAACCTTACGAGACCGTCAACGCATGCCAAAATATGGATAAAATCGTGGCATTTTAGAACAGGTTCAATTTCATCCTTGTGAATGTTTAGACATCGAACTTCTGGGTGTGAGGTGTACCGATTGGGGTTATAATGTGGCGGGATATATGAGAACACTGGTCAACAAGACAAGTCCAGCCTGTTCACTAACATCAGCACAGGTACTCGATTAAACGAAAGATTGGCAAATGGGTTTCATAAGTGTTCGTGTACTGTGGTGTGTGGGATTGTGAAATGCATCTGAAATTTCCCCACTAAAAGATAACGATACAAACGGTCCTGGTGGGGATTCGAAGATATCAATACTGATGGTTTCTATGGTGCCACGGAATAAAGCAGCATTTAATTTTCCAATTGGTGAAGACTGTAATTGGGATCACAGTTCAGCAACCCGCTGTTCGCGAATTGGGCCTGGTTGCTGACGTTCATGTCCGGCCCTGACGGGGTGTTTGTGACCGCTCTGTCAGTTGTGAACTACAAAACCTCATACAAATGACGATTCGTCCAGATTGAATAATTGGTTAACTTATGGCTGAATGTATGAGTCAAACTTTTATGGTCGGTCTATACACAAAACACTAGGCTGTCAAGTAGATTTTGACAATGTTTAATGGTAAAGTAACTGGATGGTAGTTCTGTGCTAATTGCATTGCAACGTGTTTTCGTAGGGTGGAATTACTGATGACGAATATAAGTGGCTGTCTAGATTCACTCATCTGTTGATGTAAAACATCAACAGTGGCAAAGTTGCACACATTGGGAGACAGTGCTAACTGTGGAACTACTCGCATGCGAATTTACAGAACAATAATAGTTAATGCTACTTTACTAATTAAAATGCTTCCTTGGGGTGGTCATCCGAAGTTAACGTGGAACTGGTCGGGAAGATGTTAGCTATCGCTAGCATTATCTAAGTTTTTTTAAGAATAAAACTGGGTGGGGATTTGTCGTGCTAAAACTCGCTGAATAGGTGTCGGTGTTGGACGGTTGAGGGTGGTTTATACTCCGTCCGTTGGTAGCAAACTACCGGCTGAGGTTGTTATGTAACCGAGAGACTTGTCAGCTGGCCAGACTAGCACGAATACCAAAGGTGTAACTGCAGATTATGGTGACGTTCTTTCTTGTTTGTACGTGTGATAAACAGACCATCCACGTACGCAAAAACGTAGTCTAACTCGCTTAATAATGGGTCTATGAATCTCTGATAAATTACGGCTACACTGCGTAGAACACGGAACATATAAATGAATTCAGAAGGGAGCAAAATGATGGCAGGGTTGTGGTGATAAGCGCAGATAAGGCCAACATATACCACCACAGAGTTATTGCAAAGTCATAAATATGTGGTAAAGGATATTCGGCAGGTACTCTTAGTGTGTTTCTCGAGTAGTAGTCCTCACATGACCCACAATCGTTGTTCGCTCTGTGCACGACATGCAACGTGTGGTACTGATGAGGAAGTGCCTCTCTGAATGGAAACATCTTAGTCGAGCATATAGGTACATATATATGTACTTTTGAACCATCGGCCGAAGTATGTTGAACAACATTGCAATTGATTACTGATTCAGTTAAGTTCGGCTTCGTCAGCCTAGAAAACTGTTTCAACCATTCATTGGAATTGTCTTGTCGAGTATCAGACAAACACACTGAGCTGATGCCTAACCCAAAACCACGAACTCCGTTGATTGGGTGTTCAGTAACAGCACCAATAAACTGGTGATTCTTACGGTCAAGTGAATGGTTGTGATGCAAATGACATCGCTACATACCCATTGTGGAATGTCATCTATCATAGAACCCCAAAGTACCGAACGATGAAGACTAACGTTTAACATTAATTAACTCTACTCATGTGTACTTACTTTTGTAGCATTGGTGACAATTAAAATAAAGGTCTCCTCGACACATATCAGTCCCTTTATGGGCAGTGGGGTGAAACAGATCTCAACTACAAGGTCCATACTATGCGTATGATTTTTTATACGGTTTTCAATGTGCAGATGATGACATGACGACAGAATTCCAAATGTTTTATTCATTACTGAATGGCTTGGCAGTTTTCCAAAGACAAGTTCTGCGTCTAGAAACAATAATTTGCGTTATGTTTACGAGCACTGGTGCCAAACATGCGATGGTACCAACACATACAATGACAGCAATTCTCCGGTTGATGTGTCAAACATGTTGGCGGTCGCAAATTCCGAATACGATTATGGGTACAACTTTGCAGTGGATAATATAATTAAAATTTTTTACGGTTGCTGTATTGAAACTTAATCCGTCGGCACAGAACTAGTGTTAAAACGTTTGGTGACATCGGACTAATATGTGGATTGTCCAGAATACTCATCCCTTCCTCACTGACGTCCGCTAACTCGTACAGATCCATTTTTTGGTCTGGGGCCAAGAGGGTAGGTATGTCTACCGGTAAAACTTGTAAAAACTGATCAGCCATCCAGCACTTGTAGCAAGCTTTTCAACAAGTGAAATGGTTTTTGGTTACCCGGTTCCATACTGTTACTCAACTGTTCGAGACATTTGCTTGGAACACGGTTGTACCTTTAGACGATGGCGCTTTGAGATGCTCACACAGTTCCGTTTGATGCTGATTCGTAATCACGTTTGGAGCCTCTCGTACAGTATGATTGGGTTGTGCGGCCATAACATGTGAAACACATTGTGTATGACTGAGTGATATGTCGAAATTGTAGTTGCTTTTCGGCTGGTTTGTTCCTTACAGCAGGATCGTTGTTCCAAACCGTGGGCCGGCATGCACCACAAGATTAGCGGAGCTGCCGCCTTGTGGACTATCGCTGAAGGTTATAAGTAACGGAAGACGTAGCAATGATGCGACTGGAAAGAGTACAATCTATGTTGTGAGCCATTCATATGAGATCAAATGTTTCTACAAGGCCAAAGGGGCGAAAACTTACTCACCGTTGATAGACAGAAGTGTTCTATGAAAGTTAGACTCACCAGGTAGCCGAAGTGGTGTTGGCAAATAGGATGTACAATATTAGAAAAAACAACACTTGCTATGGACGTGTTATAAAGCAGTATGTAATTGTTACTAACTAATAGGTATTCGAATTGCTATGGTATAAACATAACACTCACTTGACTACAGCCTTCGCACTCACAGAGACATTCAGTCGGCAGCCCTCTTCTGAACTACACGTTACACTCGGGTTTCACTTTCGTCAGGGACTGAAAAGCGTTAAACAAAAACACTCACTACTGATGACCTCAACAAATGAGTCTAGTGTATTTTTTCGTAAAGGAAAGGCTGACAAATTCACGTAATTGTGAAAGCTGTCCCCACTTGTAAGTGATGTTCTATTTACACTATGCACTGGTGAGAAGATATNAAGATATGCCATCTGATAATAAACCACAGAGACTCATTGACAACTGGAAGCCAAATCAGTTGTTCACATTATCGTGCTGAGGCGAAGGAAGACGTTGGATACAGAAGATACGGAATGGAAGGAATAACTCTAATGATAGGATTGTGCACAGATGATAAGTTGATGCATGTTACGCGTTGTCGCTGTCAACAGGTCAGCGGAGTCATGTGGATTAGCGTTTGAGTGGGTCAAGCCACATACGTCTGAGTGTACGATCAGATTACTGTGGGTAAACACGCGTGAACAACGATTTATGCGTGAGTGGATACCACTTCAGGCTATGCATAATGGATCAAGTTCTATATATGTTACTTCAGTCAACGACAACTTTGAGGTTGGTTACATTTAACTAGTCAGACGGTTGGTTCGCCTCTGTTCATGTCAATGAGGAGGCCGCGCGTTTAACCAAAGTTGATTTTGTCCGGTCTAACAGCCTTCTTTAGGTCTGATCTACTTGGGAACCGGAAGCCTACCGCATGTAAACCGTTTACAGTTAACAGCTACATCATTGTTCTCACACCAGACAAGACATCTTATCTAACTGTTCACAGTCAAGACAAGTAACTGCAGCCGATATGCTAACCGGAGGGGTTATCCTGTGATAACATGTCGTCGACTTGATCGTTTTTTCGCTCTTATTTCAGGACAGCAGCAGGTCAGAGGATGCATGTAGGCGTTTCATTTTGTCCTACCGCTTGTGTGATGACATGATCTCCATCTACGAGACACCGATGCGAAATTCCGGTTTCCCCGGTGGTACTTTCCTCAGAAGAGCACGGTAAGTGAGTTCGTGGGGCAAGCACAAGTTTGTGATGTCACTTGACATTTTAGAAGGTTAGTGGCGGCACATAAGTGAGATATCCATATGATCTGTACACACAGTCAAATATTTTTTTCTGAATAACCGCAGGTAGTTACGCACCTCTAGGGTCGGTACAAAATTATGTAACACAGTTCACACAACACAGGCTGGAAAGAGTTTGATAGAATTTAATTTCCGGTTTCTTTGACATTTCTCTCTGAATTTTGGAAATGCCATGGTATCCAGGCTCAATAGGATCCCGTGCGTAACATGGCAGCAAACTGGTGTTTGAGAAATAGCAGGGTTGTATTTTTGAAGTCGGTCTGGTGTTGTCTATATGTTAGAAAAGTAAGAACATTTGACTCTCACCGAACGGCCACTCAGAACACCTTTAGTTTCAGGCCACCTGCTTGAAAACATATGCAAACAATAGAACCACGGTTGTGAACGACAAGGCTTCCGGTAATTTTCTGTGAGGAAATAAAGTTCAAACTGGTGAATTATAAGTGAAACCAAACTTCCGGGTCTCCTTTGATTATACTTTCTATGTGCATTGAATTCACAGTTAATACTCACGGCCGGCAGACTCCATCAGTCACTTGGGGATCTGGAAGGATACTGCGATACTCAGAATTAGGGACTTCGATTAGCCTTAGAAATCGTACGTGAACTGAATACTCCCACGCAAGTAATAAGGCG
>QNGE01009406.1:0-12963 GCA_008508345.1 Paragonimus westermani
TTTGGTTCAATATGGGCACACTCACTTACATGCTGTTGTTTGGAAGTTGACTCCTAGACGGAGGTTGCCGTTTCTTAAGACAGGTTGCTGGATCTGTCAAGATCTACTGTTAAGTTAATCAAGTCGGCTAGTATAATATCCTCTGTTGTGTCGTTGGTGTTTTTACGAGGGACAGTGGCAGGCTCAGGTTTGACGCAACAAGAAGAAGCTACACAGGATGAAGCTACACATTCATCAGGACCCGATTCATTACCCTTGGACATCGTCGCATCTTGTCTGAATTTGTCCTGAGCCACCCGCTTGGGGGTGACAGCGTTGCGCAATAAGGGACGTTGACATTCCCTCTCAATCGGCGATCTATCCTGCGTAATTCTCATCAGTTTAAGAGAGGTTTCGGGCTTGATGAGGTCCTGACATTGGATGAACTGTCTCGCAGATGTTTCGCTCTGGAATTTGAACAAAAGCGGGCAGCAAATCTTTGGAGTCTTCTCACGATGACGAATGCAGGTATAAGATGTCGGGTCTATGTTGGCAATTCTCGTGAGTAGCTTCTTAATACCATCGAGGTGAATTTAATCTGGCACATTGAATACGACGGCATTATATGTTCAACGCATCCGTTTTGTGATTTTTGTTGTCGATGTGTTAAGAAACATGCTTAGGCTCTCTACGTTATTCATCTTGGGACTTTCTGGCACTTTGAAGATGCAAGATAGGGAGAGGAGATTCCCCTTTAGAGAATCAAATACAGCATAGCTTGTTTTTGGTTGAGCAATTTCAGCTTCCAGGTTAGATACCTTACCAAATAACTCCGCCAACACATTGTCTAGGGGGATAGAGCAGTTCTTGGTTAGAGGAGTATTGGTGGGAACCACCAGTTTATCTCCACCCCCTTCAAAGGCACATCGTTGGAAGGACCTTTACAAGTTTTGGGCCCAGAGCATTTGCCCTAAGGTCGTTTAATATCTACTTTAGAGCTAGAAAAATTGGATTTGACACCAGTCGATCTTGTTTGACGACCGGTTTTGGTTATATAAGAATAACTTTTGTACAGACGTGGACGTAGACAAAATGTAAGCAGACACTACGGTGGAAATGTTGTCGAAAATAACAATTATATGAGAAACTTCAGACTAACTATCCACACACTAATTACTTGTCATTTTCGAATCGCGCGCGCTGATGATACTGCCGCCCCGTAGGGTTGTTTTGGTTATGGCTATCAGGCACTACCATGAGATCGAAAGTCAAGTCGGAGTTAGTCACGTTTTTTCGTTTACCCGGAGGAGGTTTTGGGCCGTCAAGGGAATGGCTAGTGTTCGCAGCGTGCTTCTGAAATGCATGAAATGTAAGACGTTGTAAGCAAAACCGTATCTACAAGCGACAGCCCCACATTCTATCGAGCACGCAACAGTCGGTGGAGTCCCGTTTACAGCTTGTGGCATGAATTGTTTCGGGGTTCTGGGAGTTCGGACCGGAAAGAGCATTTGTAAAATATTTAGCTGTCTCTCCACCGGTTTAAGGACAAATGTTACCGATTTGGAAGTAGTGAGGTCAGTGTCAGCGGACTCATTTTTAACAGCTCTGCTCAGTTTCATTGGCCGGCAAGTTGTCGCAAAAGTCACGTATAACAATAACGGGTTCAACTCTATGGGCATGAAATCACATATGAGAGAGAAGCAGCTGGCCCCCGACCAGGCGAAAATCCATCGGACTCTGGTGATCTTTGGTATCTACGGGAATTTTAATTTCCCGGCTGCCAGTCATCGTGGGTGGACCAAGGGGGCGTATTGTTCTCGCAATTCGACGGGTCGTACATGCTATAGTATTGCAACAGTTGACGTCGAATTAGGCTTCCTACACCTACTTGGTGAATGTCGATAGAATTCTGAGTGACAGAAATCTCGCTCCTTTCCATGGTGTCACGGACGGTCCTTCGGTTTTAAGACCAAACGTCCTTCTGCCCCTAAAACCAAACCCGTGCATTCATATCACTGTTAGAAATGTACGCGATAGTGTGTAAGCAAGACTGAAATCTGTCCAATGTGTTTGGGAAGCGCCGGACCAGGGAGTGCCTAACCCAGTCCAGGAGTAACGCAACTGAACAAAGGTTGGGTGAAATGTAAAGGTTAGTGACCTGGTCCTACTGGATGAGGGCCCTCGATCCTTAGGCGTATGGCCCGAGGCCTCAATAGGTAGGGTAGTGAGGAGTGTCGACTATCATGTCCGCTATGTTTATTTGGGACTAACTGGCTGTATGGCCACGAGAGCCATAAGGTCCATGGCTCCTCGAAGGGACGGAAGGTGATGGAATCACCGGCGAGTGAAGCTCAGGTGCAAGAGAATCGGTCTTAATAATAATGGTATGTTTCCCAGCGCATCTGCGAGAAGCACGCACGGGTGAGCGCGATTAATGTACACACTGCAATGCGATACACACAAGTGCACACCACAAACTCATATCATTTTTCATAATCGTACAATATATCAGTGGTGTTTCACGGCAACAAAACAGATGATGAAGGAGATCTTTTCCATTTTGTAAAGAAGCGTTTGATATTCATGCTTCCAAGGCGATAGTTCGCAGGGTTTCCGAAATTCAAATAAGTGATGTTGAGCTGTCATCAATTTGCACTTCACAAGGGAATCGCTGGCTTAATAGGCAAGATCATGCTAGAAAGTGGTGTTTTGAGGATTGAGAAGATGCACCGTTGGGGAGTTTCGTCATTATTTGGTGCAAATGGTTTCAAGGAAGTATGTGGCCATTTTTATCGAGAGAGAGAGCAAACAACATACTTTTGCAGAGAAATGAGCGGACGTTTGGAGGGGTTTTGGTTATTCGTTCTCAAGTCTTGCAACTGTCCAACCAACACAAGATTTTGAGTGTCCGGACGTAGTGGAAGGTTGTCTCGCGTTAGATATGTCTGTGGAAGCAAGAGTGAACTGCAAAATTACTTAACAGATGGAAGAACGTAAAATGAATATGTGAACTATGACGAACAATGGAATAATTGAATATGTAAAATTCTGGCCCAACCTTTCATGTAAAACTAACGACTTTGTTTTCACGAACAAAATACATAGCACCAGCAAACAATCTTCATCATATGACGTTAAAAGAGGTTGATTAACAGCTTTATCTAGTATGCGATAAATCCCGAAATTTGATGGCGATTTGCTCAATGCGTCTTATATATATAGACTGGAAGAGGTGGTTAGCAAAACGGAATGGTTAGTGTGTGATCAACAAGCGAGCAAAACATGAACGTTAACATGAGATTTCCATGTAATCGAATGAGTCAAACGGGTTGAACATTTCTACGTTTTCCCAGGCAGTTTCAGCATGCGCGGCGCTTGCGAATTTAGGAAAAACCACACAAAGCTGGCCAGCATTAGGTAAGAATTAAGTGCTTACCAGGATGGTTGGATTGCCACAAATGGGCATATGTGCATTGGCCTCAAGATGTGCTAATGGATGTTTTCTTTTCCACGTACAAGTTCAAACATTACATCTTGAAAGGTTCATCCGGTTGGATTCAGGAATAATCTTCGAAATCTGAGTGGGTACAACCAATTATGGAACTCGTAGTCTTGGTCTGATAGAAGGGCATGTGACGTAACATCACGCGACAAAGAGTGTTCCCCCGGAAGTTGTCAGGTCCGTTTTCAAAGGCATAGTACTCAGGCAGGCAGAGTTTGAAAATGGATGTGACCCGAAATATGAGCAACATCCGAAAATGCAATGAGGGATAACACAAGTAGCTGCTCCATCCAGTTGACTGGCGCTCTGAGCAACTTCCAAGAATTCAATATGCGCTCACATTGGTAGCCGCTACTTTTGACTGACTTTTACCATGAAAAACACGGAAGACGAACGCATGATGAAATCGGCGGGAAACTCGCAGTTGAGGCGTTTGGAGTACACGCTAATCATCGTTTTTGATTTCTTTGGTTGCCATGTTGATAGAAATATTTTTCTGCACCGCGACGGAAAATTAGCGTTCTAAACATCAAGTAGTGACTGGCTGAGGGATACACCTCGAAGTGATCGCGGGCAGCCTCAGTGAATCTGTTTAAAAACACTGTATGAACGTCACGCGACTTTGACTTAGTTGGAAAAAATGCAGTGGAGTGGACGAAATTTACTTCTGAAGATTCTCGGTGATAGAATGAGACATAATACCATTCCTACACGCCGCGTCATATACACCAAAGGTGGAAGCAGCCATATGTAACGTCGTTGTCAACCATTTCTGGGGAGAACGTTCCGTCAACCGGTATCAACCTGAACTCCTGCAGATAAAGGAGAAATAGTGTGCGTATCGTATAGACAAGGAAGCTAGGAACGTTGACATACACGCTTTGCTGTCGAATGTGTTTGTATTCTTGTTCAAATACAATGCCAACACCGTATGATGGCCCACTTCCAGTTGGACGACATCTTTGTAACGTCATGAAATTAAGTGTTCTCCGGTTATGGGATGACGTATTTCCTCTGGAAAATTGTCATGAATACACTTGTAAAATTAGAACAAGCGGGTTGTCGCCAATAGTGGGCTTCGTTTGCGAAAATGGCGGAAAATTCCCCATCACTAAACTGGTAATTCAGGCACTCATCTGATGTATCCCAATATTCTCATCACTACTCTCTTCTTACAATTGATGAACTGTAGGTACTTTTGCTGAAGCTCAGATTTTAACATTTCGAAAAATATTTGAAATCGAGGTTCCACGCCGATGTGCCCCTTCTACGTTTCGGACGGCCTCAGAGCTCGATGCTCAAAGTAACTCTCACGTATTTCCTAAGCGCATTTATACTCAGCTGAACAAATTAGACACTGACAAGCAAGACTTGGGTGGCCAGTTTTCTTATGGCGCTCGTCTCCGTGTGTACTACTGACGGTCCATTCCGGATGACTACTAACTTCGGGAGCTGGTGTGCCAATTACCACCCCCATTCGCCATCTAACCTGAATTCAGCTTGCTCACATATCCGTTAGCCGTTTTCGACCTGGTTGTTGCAAGGAGTATCAATTAACGCGCTCATTACCACACTCGAGTTTCGAACTTGCCTCAACGTCTGGTATGATGTCACGTCTTTAGACTAAAATGGACCTCGATTTCAAGCGATGGGATGACTAGAAATAACAGCTTAAAGAAGTCTGATGTCAATAGGGGGAAGAAGGAGTCCGCCATGCTTGACGACTTTACATAATTTTTTGTGCGTAAGAAAGAGTAACTGTCTTAGGACTCTTCCTTGTATTATCCCACTTGTGACCGATCTGGACGTTGAGCTGTTATCCCCTATTTTTAATGTTTGTGTGCGGCTTCAAGGTACGTAACAAACCAGCTAAACAGCAGATCACGTATACCAAAAGACGTCATCTTGATCAGAAGGTGCCCAGGAGACACACGGTCAAGAGTCTTTTCCACGCTCAACAGTTTAATGATAATCGCATTCCCTGAATCAGTGGATTCCGTGAGATGGTCAGGAAGTTACAGACGGTACGTTGTAAAGTACGTTAGCTAATGAACCCGCGGTGGCAGTGGTTTATAAGAATTTCCCACTAAAAATAGTTCGACCATGCGACACCTTGTTACACGTTCCCACAAGCCCAGAAAAAAATCGATGCATGGTTAATGTGGGATTACCTGCTGACGTCTTGTCGCGATCCGCCTTTATAGAAGGCCCAGCTATAGAAATCTTCCACTGGAGAGGGAAGGAGTCTGATGTTGAGGAAAGTACATGAGTATCAAACAACGGTAATGGAACGCCTTCCCTCTCATGTTTGAGAGCAACAACGTAAACTGTATGTTAATTGGTGTAATAAAGAACAGATGAATTGGCGAATAACGTAAAACAGAACACAGAGACCATTCGTCCATTTCAGATGTTCTAACTTTAACGCGATGGTTGGATTGGCCGTTTGTCAGATCTTCTGTTATGTCGGGGATTGGATAATCGGTGGAGCGTGATTACCACCAGAAAATTCTAAAGGTTTATCACCAGGAGTCTCACCAGAGACAGCAAAGATTCAGAAAGCAGATGGGCCGCTAACCGACACTCATGAGGGGGCAGCACAAGAGATGATTGATCATTACGACACGGTGATCTACATTGTGCGGCCGAAAATAACCGACCACTGGCACGCTGCTTTCCAAGCCGAGTACAACGGACAACGCGAATAGTACCCCCACTATTTGGATCAGAAGATCATGCAGACCGCCAAGGTCTGATTGACGGTGCCACATGGAATTTCCTAAAACTCATGGGACATTTACACACACCTCAACACGGCTTTCGTGAGACTTAGTCGTGCGGCAATATACCAAGGAGAGAGTGCACCGGTGGGCAACTACTGCTGGAGTTGCCGTACCCACGGCCTTGATCTCTCGAAGGCATTCGGTAGCATGAATCCTTATATCTTATTAATCGAATTTCGAGCCAGGCCTTGGAAGTGTTTTAGGACTACTCGCAGAACCACCCTTTCCAGGTCCATTTCCATGTAGTCTTTCCTTCTTGCATGTCAGCCCATGACTGCTTACTTCTTACATCAACTGGCTTAGTATGTTACACAGTACTACTTTACGTGGATATGAAAGCTATCCGTGAAATTCATAGGTTTAAATGCGGATGAATTACAAGACGACCTAGTTACTCTGTTGCGGTTGGTTTTTCAAGGTATTCAACATTCAACGTCATTAAATGCAAGATGTGGATTGGAAATCAAGCGGATCTGTTATTCGTTGGCTAACGTTAAGTTGCAGGTGGCAACTAAAGAGTCGGAGATGGAGACCATAATCTTTAGTGACCTCTTGCAATTCGCTAACTGTAGCACAGTTGTCTGTAGAGTCACTTATGGGATGAGCCTTTTTAGCTGCTTACCAGGCTGGTTCACTTCAGAGACGAAAAGCGTTTGTTGCTCGTGTGCACCGTCATCTAGAGTTTAATACCCATACACACACCACCTTCCTAAGACGAAATATTCATATGGTAACAAGAGTCCAGTGAAGGGATACAAAAAGCGTGCACGGGTTATTTCATAATTTCCATTCAGGTAGACTGTACACTGAACCTGTATAGTCTTGGATAGCGGTTAGCTTGCAGAGACTTGGTGTTCCCTCACAGGATCCATCATAGAGAGCCCAAAACAAATTGGCGCATATCCACACCATCCCTCAGACAAAATTCGCGTGGCCACGCGTTAGGATTAAACCGACAACTCCAACACCTTCAACGCAGACTGCGTTGCTTTTCTGTATGGGTTAGTCACTCATGAAATTTGCCACCGGAAACGTTAGCACAAGCGGCTAGTACTCAATCATTTAAACGGAGACTGGATAGGCACGCAAAGGAGACTTGCGCACGTGCAACCTTAGAGGTCCTAACTGTCGCCGTTGGCGGGAACCGGATTCGAAGAGTAACCAAATATCCGGTCAGCCCTTGACTTGTCTGTTGCGTGTGCATCCGGTTCTTCCCCCTCCAAGTCTGAAGTGTGATTAATGCTTTACGTACCTCTTTAACTCTCATTGCTGATTGCTAAATTCTTATATTCCTCATTGTCTTTTCTTTTAAAAAGTCCGATGTTATTTGTTGAAACCATCTAAAAAAACCACCTGGTGATCTATGTCTCACTCTACTTCAACTGGAATCTGTCATTGCGAACCCTGTTTTCTGTCTGTCGCAGTATAGTACAATTACAGTTGGAAGCATTCTTTTCTCCTCAAGAGTTTGAATAAATATGACAATAAGGTGATATAGCACGATTTAATTCCGGAAAAACTATCCTGCGTCCCCACGAATTCACACCGCGAACCATTTATAAATCGGCGTGATACAGTCAGTGTAAGTAAACGGGATAACAGACAATGAAACACCGAAGTTCATAATTATCGTCATTAGCATTGTGGCGGCAACCCCAAGAACAGTAGTTTGTGGACACATATCGCTGGTTTGAACATTCGGGTGGCAAAAGCTTGAGTGAAAAGTTGTGTTCACCTGTGTGACATTGAGTACACAGCGCGAGATTTTGTTCCACGATCGCATTGGTGATATGTCACTGGAATATGATTTGCGGTGGATGATACAGACTCCTTTATCTATGTGCGGCCGTGACGTCATGCGTTTGCATGACCTGTGTTTGACTCGCTTTAGGTTATGATTCTTGATTTGGGCTCACAAATGACGCTGAACCCTGCCTACATCGATATACATGGATAAAACTGAGTTTGAAGACTGATTCTGGTGAGCCCACATAATTCACGTACTAACCGCTATACGAAAGCCGGACAGCCCCAAAACGCGAGCTCCCAAGTTCATGATCCTCCGTGAATCCGGCTCTGTAGCCAAGAGTAACTCCGTAGGTAGGATTCTTCAGTCCAATCTGAAAGAAAACGTTTGTACACCCTTAACTGTTGCACATCTGTGGGATCTTAGGAGATAACGTTTGCATGGAAGTGAGCAACATTGGCACTTTAGTGGATCTGAAGATTATATGACAACTCAGGTGTGAATAGAAAGTCGAAATCTGATGAAAAGGAAAACAAATAATTCACAATAGTTCGTGAAGGCACGTTGGTTTCGTGGTCCACTACATCAAATGAGGATTCTCACTGATACTGCTTGTCGTGTGTCCCCCAGATAGTCTCGATGTCACGACCAAGATAATTCCAACGACAGATAAATAACCGAATAAATTCGCCGAACTAAACGGTTGATTCCGCTGAATTCTAACTCTTCCAAAGATTTGTACGCCACCGCCCTGAACGCGAACAGAAAACAGAACCCGCGAACTTGGAAGTGTAATTTGAAAATTATTGATTGCTCTGCGTATCGATCAACCTCGTTCAAACATCATGTGTACATGTGGAGTTGAAGGAGATGAAGAGGCATGAATAACAGTAAAAAATTTGAAGTTGGAGATGGTGTAAAAAGCGCTACAGCACTCGCGTAATTTATGCCTATTGGACTGAACTGGAAGCAAATAACGGTTGTACGTCAAATGCGTAAATAATGCGATCAAAGTGTCACACAATTCGAATTCCGCTTTCAGATTTTGGAGAATAAAATTTTGGCGAACACAAGTTACCCTAATGTACAAACGGTTGGTTGTTGTTTTAACACTTCGTTTGAAGCAGTAGGCGCACTGGTGGTCGGTACACCTCTTGTCCGCTCTTTAGGAATGGCTCCGAAATGGGTAGGTCGGATGTGCACTGTCATTTTTGTAGTACCAAATACGTGTTGTGACTTTTGACGCTACGTTAGAATTCAAAATCAAACCTAGCTCCTCTGGTCGGGAGCTTTTCAATCAAGTAATTTTTATTACCTTATCGCATTCGCACTTCTTAAGGTATGCAACACAGTGGGCCTTCGTGAAGTATGGTACTTCGGGCTTACATACCTCGATGCAAAAGGAGTCCAAAAGTGGCTCAAACTCAACAAAAAAATTTCCACGATCTGCAAATGGAAAAATGGGCTGACGGAATTCTTATTCAAAGTGAAGTTTTACCCGGAAGAGGTATCCGAAGAGCTCATACAGGATGTCACGCAGCGTCTTTTTTACTTCGAGGTATTCCAAACTTGTGTACTCACTTAGTGCTAGGTAAAAAAATATATCATCTCGGGTGATATATACTGCTCCGCTGATGGTGCTCTTCTGTTGGCATCCTACCAGGCTGTCATCCGGCACGGAAAATATGATGAGACTATTCACAAACCGGGGTATCTGGACATTTCCAAATACATTCCAGAACAGTGAGTTGTCCTGAAGTGCGAAATATGCCATGTGACATGACGGCGTATGTTTAAACAACGTGGCCCACAGAATTCATTAAGCGCTTGGTGCATCTAATCAAAAGTCATATGTATTGCTCAGAGCGGTTAGGAAATAATTGTCATGTGTCGCACTGTTTACTGGAAGACTAAGGGACATCTTGGTAACAAGAAATGTACACGGAGTAGATGGTTATTCGGTGGTTTTAGCAGACTGCTTTATTGCGCTATTAAATTGCAGTTGAATATGACGAGGAGCACTCCGTGATTTGTACGACGTAAACCACGTTGGACCGTTGTTAATGCACGGTCGTCTTTTACAATCTAATAAGCCCATGCACTATTGTCTTGTGACTACGGCTAACAGCTGACTTATCGTATACAGAATCGACACCCAGTGTGGCGTACAAGGACATTTTCTGTGTACGTTTTAAGCGAGGTTGTATATCTTTCACGAGAGCTGCCGGATAGGGAATCGATGACCCGTAATCCAGTCTTCCTTCGTTTGCTGCCTGCGGTCCTCGTTAGCGTAATGTTGCAGTATTCGTCCAATCGACGCGGACCATGCTAGCAATGGTTATTATGTAGTATTTGGTCTGACTGTCACCCCGACAAACGAGCACAGCCTTGATTCTGTCTTGATATTTTCGAACGGGCGATTAATGTGGTAAACATCGACATTCTGATAAACCCGGTTATTGCAATTTAGTTGTCTGTAATGCACTGCCTGTGAAGCGCGTCCCGTACAGTTTCTAATCCCAACCTTGCTAGCGCCACGTCGCCGACATAACCAGGGTCGCCCAGCTCCCACCAGATGGCAGATGGACATTGTGAGTGCCATAAGTTTTTTTTCCTCTGGGACAAAATTTAGCAGATAGTTAAACTAAAAAGCCTGAACAAACTGTGCTTCGGTATTTAATCTGCTAGGTTGTTCTTCCTTGATCTAAACCTGACGTGAGTTAGTAAACTAAAGCTCACATACTTGTCCAGTATGCCCGTGCACTTGAGCTATTCTACAACACATCGACCCACTGAGTTGGTTAATCATTGTAATCTTTCAAAACGGTGACTTCTGGTCAGCGGTATGTTTGACGCTAACGACGGTTTGCCGATGAGTGACGACCTGACTAATCCATCCACGTTCGGGATATCGCGCTTCTAGTGTCTGGCATCTTGTTCCAGCAAGTGTAGGGAGTATGCGGAACGCCACCATCCTAGTTATCACGAAAGTGAGGCATTTCGCGCTATGTACTCAATGTCACACAGGTGAACACAACTTTTCACTCAAGCTTTTGCCACCCGAATGTTCAAACCAGCGATATGTGTCCACAAACTACTGTTCTTGGGGTTGCCGCCACAATGCTAATGACGATAATTATGAACTTCGGTGTTTCATTGTCTGTTATCCCGTTTACTTACACTGACTGTATCACGCCGATTTATAAATGGTTCGCGGTGTGAATTCGTGGGGACGCAGGATAGTTTTTCCGGAATTAAATCGTGCTATATCACCTTATTGTCATATTTATTCAAACTCTTGAGGAGAAAAGAATGCTTCCAACTGTAATTGTACTATACTGCGACAGACAGAAAACAGGGTTCGCAATGACAGATTCCAGTTGAAGTAGAGTGAGACATAGATCACCAGGTGGTTTTTTTAGATGGTTTCAACAAATAACATCGGACTTTTTAAAAGAAAAGACAATGAGGAATATAAGAATTTAGCAATCAGCAATGAGAGTTAAAGAGGTACGTAAAGCATTAATCACACTTCAGACTTGGAGGGGGAAGAACCGGATGCACACGCAACAGACAAGTCAAGGGCTGACCGGATATTTGGTTACTCTTCGAATCCGGTTCCCGCCAACGGCGACAGTTAGGACCTCTAAGGTTGCACGTGCGCAAGTCTCCTTTGCGTGCCTATCCAGTCTCCGTTTAAATGATTGAGTACTAGCCGCTTGTGCTAACGTTTCCGGTGGCAAATTTCATGAGTGACTAACCCATACAGAAAAGCAACGCAGTCTGCGTTGAAGGTGTTGGAGTTGTCGGTTTAATCCTAACGCGTGGCCACGCGAATTTTGTCTGAGGGATGGTGTGGATATGCGCCAATTTGTTTTGGGCTCTCTATGATGGATCCTGTGAGGGAACACCAAGTCTCTGCAAGCTAACCGCTATCCAAGACTATACAGGTTCAGTGTACAGTCTACCTGAATGGAAATTATGAAATAACCCGTGCACGCTTTTTGTATCCCTTCACTGGACTCTTGTTACCATATGAATATTTCGTCTTAGGAAGGTGGTGTGTGTATGGGTATTAAACTCTAGATGACGGTGCACACGAGCAACAAACGCTTTTCGTCTCTGAAGTGAACCAGCCTGGTAAGCAGCTAAAAAGGCTCATCCCATAAGTGACTCTACAGACAACTGTGCTACAGTTAGCGAATTGCAAGAGGTCACTAAAGATTATGGTCTCCATCTCCGACTCTTTAGTTGCCACCTGCAACTTAACGTTAGCCAACGAATAACAGATCCGCTTGATTTCCAATCCACATCTTGCATTTAATGACGTTGAATGTTGAATACCTTGAAAAACCAACCGCAACAGAGTAACTAGGTCGTCTTGTAATTCATCCGCATTTAAACCTATGAATTTCACGGATAGCTTTCATATCCACGTAAAGTAGTACTGTGTAACATACTAAGCCAGTTGATGTAAGAAGTAAGCAGTCATGGGCTGACATGCAAGAAGGAAAGACTACATGGAAATGGACCTGGAAAGGGTGGTTCTGCGAGTAGTCCTAAAACACTTCCAAGGCCTGGCTCGAAATTCGATTAATAAGATATAAGGATTCATGCTACCGAATGCCTTCGAGAGATCAAGGCCGTGGGTACGGCAACTCCAGCAGTAGTTGCCCACCGGTGCACTCTCTCCTTGGTATATTGCCGCACGACTAAGTCTCACGAAAGCCGTGTTGAGGTGTGTGTAAATGTCCCATGAGTTTTAGGAAATTCCATGTGGCACCGTCAATCAGACCTTGGCGGTCTGCATGATCTTCTGATCCAAATAGTGGGGGTACTATTCGCGTTGTCCGTTGTACTCGGCTTGGAAAGCAGCGTGCCAGTGGTCGGTTATTTTCGGCCGCACAATGTAGATCACCGTGTCGTAATGATCAATCATCTCTTGTGCTGCC
>QNGE01009408.1:0-12954 GCA_008508345.1 Paragonimus westermani
ACGTCCGGCTCGAGTATATTACAGTATGAATCTATTGGCATCATGGTAACCGATGTTATTTAGCCTTTCGCTTCACTGTAGACACTCGAACTTCATTGGAATGAGCTGTCCGCAGCAACTTGGTTCACGTTGCATCTAAACCCAATTCAATTCCCACACGACCGCAGTAGTGAATTAATTTTGCCAAATATACGGAAAGCACGCTGTTGCTGTGCTAATATGCGTTCAACTATCCCTCCAACGCGCGTACTAAAATCTTGGAGATGATCTGCGTAACTGGTCATTTCAGCATACGTTTTATGTGATTTATTTGAAAATTTTCCAAAATGCCATCAACAGGAAAGTCTGGGCCCGGCTTGAGTAAGTTTCCCGAATATAACCTCAAAAGTCTGCCATTCATAGAACGGTATGTTGCTGATGTGCACTGCATCTGAAAGTTGGGTTGTGTACAGGTAACTATGATTGGACGTTTTCACTTGTAGCTGTAGGCAACACTGCTCAGTATACAAATGATCATCAGGAAACTGGCCGTATTCCGTGCGTCAGTTGTCGACACTAAATTCAGAAATGTTACGTTTCCATTTCAGTTGCAGAGACCGTTTTCGAAGGTACGTTCTGCAAAAACAAAGTGTTTCATCATCAACCGAGTTCCCTTGNTTGCTTGATCTCTTGCTTACAGCGGTGGCTTGGCGCTGATTTGTTGCATGTGATAGACCGCTTCATTCATGTCACAATAAATATGTTCGAAACGGGAGTCAACTCGTCAATTATGTTCATAGATTTCGGTGAAATTTCAAAGAGTAAGTGTGATATGACTGACAGAACTTCGTTCACATTCAAAATAATTGCAGAGGTCTAAAGACGTTCCGATAGACTGATGTGTTTTGCACATTTCAAGAACGTACTCACGAAGTGCGCTCAGTCATTCCCAACCATTCAACTTAACTTGAAACCCAACCATGAGTTATCGCGTCTTTGCATGCGATTAAAAATGTTGATTTGCTGTTCTTGAAATGACATTAATAGGCATGAGTTCCTTCGAATGACTGCAGTTTGTGTCCGATGTAGAACATTTGAACGACCGGACCTTGGGTCACGGGCACCGTTATCATTCGGTAGCTACGTGACACATTTCACCAATGATCCCTCAAATAATTTACTGCATTACGTCTGAAACCGTAAGTCATCTAAGTATTTAGATAATATTCTGTTTACTCAATCAGTAACCCCCAGGTTAACATCACCTGTTCCACAATCGTACTGTTCTCAAGCCCACTAAAATGTCAGTAGCAACGCTGCGAACGTCAACGTAGTGACGGATTAGTAATTCTCATTGTTTGGTTGAGTGGCTTTGAACAAATATGTGGAAGATGATTGCCGTGTACTACCGGTTCTGTTACACAGAATATTACCTACAGTGGTTGAAATGTATTTTGTATTTCTAAAAACAGTTACGACATTCGGCTTCCCAGGAATACAGCAGAATATACCTGGAAACAAGCAGCGCGGCAGGCATTCAGTTTCATATGAATTATTTCGTTTCAACTTGCCATGGTTGTGCATTTGGCAAAACATGATATATCAAAAACAACACTCCATTTCGTTTATCCAGTGAAAGATTGGAGCGGTAAATTCTACAGACTAAATGCTCATCTATATTGTCATTACATGTCAATCTGTGATATGCGATAGATTTCATTGAACCCATGTGGTCTCCATGCGTTTAGTAATTGGAATTTCACCTTATTCACGAGTCTCATCATCGTTCATAGTATGCTATCGCCAGCATTGATTTCTCCTCAAAGCCAACTAAGGAAATCCGATAACGCCAATGATTGTGAACATTGTAGCCAGCTTGTCTGAGTGCAATGATTAACCTTCCTATTTGTGTTTGCTCACTGCAACTATTGGACCACTTTACACTAGAATAACCAGAATAACAGCTTTCGGTTTTACTGGAACATCGTTTTGGGAGAATACTGTCTACTTCAATGATTACACTTAATTACAAGTAGTTCAGAAGCTCTAATTCGGGGTATAGCATGTTTGCGTCCCCCTGTCAGCATTAAGCGGGGATTATAGGCAATAATTTGTGTCATAGGTGACCGTCAAATTAAAGATTTGGAGAGGACAAAATATCGTGCATTACACATCACTAACAAACAAACGCTTACTGTATACAAAACAATAACATTGTGGAGACGTGTGTAGTTGCATATAGCAAGCCCAAATTGGCACAGTTCGCACCCACGTACAGAACACAACATTGTCTAAACTGACAGACACAGTGGTCTGGATATCCATAGTATATCCCCAGCTTTTGTAAAACATTAGTAGCAAAGGCGAAACTCTAGATTATGTGTGAAACCTTGTATCTATATACGGTTTTTCACAAATAAACAAATATGGTGATGCAATTGATACTGGTCTTATTCCAGTTGCAAAGATGTCTTACGAGTATGAAAACTAACCAATCCGAGCAGATCACAAATTCCGTGTAACTATCCATACTTAAGTTACTATATCGACTGTGCAAGCAATGTCAAGTTGAGTTTCGATTATTTGATGTTTTGTGCATTTTGTGAAAATAAGGTGGTCATTTTGATTAGTGAACTGAACTTAAGCCGTAACATATAAATATATACAATTTAGAGTTCTCTTGTATTCTCGTACAATGGATACTTGTGCACGACCTAACACTATACCGTCCGAGCAAACAAAGCTTTAATGTAATGTACATCAAACTATTGTTTACTTGGCTCTCTGTAGGTGATAAGGCGAAAGGTTTGTCAGTTTCTCACTGTGTAAATCTAATTATGTGATGACGAAGCTGAGACGTGCTTGAGTTATGCTGCACATATTCGCGTTCACTGTCAACACATGCTCAAGCACCAGTCACCTGACCTGCGTGTGTAATCTCGAGACGCGTAACTACCTCACTCCCCCTTGACAGTTTGCAACTAACGTATTCAAGGGATTGAGGTGATGCAGCAATAGGTTGTCAGTCGTGAATCGCGCTATAGTTGTTTGCAGTAAGGTCATCAGTTTAGTCAACATACGAAACAACCGGATGGTTCGTTTGTGAGAACAGTGATCTGCCAACGTCTTCCTTTGATAACTGTACACGATAATTCTGAGAAAAAGCTTAGAAAAACTGGAACCCTGCAAAAAAACGGTAGATAAGTGTTTTGATTTTCGAGAAAAATAAAAATCTGGCGTTTTTTCTCGATCACTTATGTCGTCTGTCTCCCAGAAGAAGTCGAGTATTAGTACAGATATGGGAAACCGATTAAACATATGTAGCTACCTACTTACCATATAGACAATTGACTTGTATAGATCGCTCATATGAAAAGCAAAACCCACTTCGTTCGGTAGTTAACGGTTTCAGGTAGAGTTGATCTTTGTCAGGAAAATCGAATTTCGATATGGATGTTGGATATGCATTTTTGATCCACGTCAAATGGACCGCGTCGATTTTCACGTCGATACTATGCTCTACATGCAAAACATGCAAAGAAATCACGGTGTAATTTTCAAAGTAGAGTGTAATATGTTACGTGGAACTGGTTGTTTCAGGTTCTGCTTCTCAAAATGTAGTTACCTTATTTGTTTTGCAGGACGAATCGTAAAATTTACATCGGATATCAGAGCTGGTTCGTACTAACACTTTTTCGAATCGGTTTACACTACACTATGATATGCTCAATTATTGGACACAAATCCAGCGACCGTCACTACACCATTCCATTGATTATCACAAACGATCGCCGTGCGTGGTCACTATCCAAAGGGATTCTGTCGAAGGAAATCTAATCGCGTCTGTCACTAAATTAAACGAACATGCGGTCTACTACACACACATCAAGTATGTGTACCATTTGCTCTGACGAAGAAACCAGATTGATATTACGAATTTGTTAGTGGTAATACATAGGCGAGATTTAGCAAGTGTAATAGTGCAACCAACTTCCAAATATGTTAGCCTGTGAACACTAGGGGATTGACTACTACCGAGATGCTCATTGACACGAGACGGTAATTGGAGCATGCGCACATGTCCTAAATTTGGTAATGAAACAATGCTCGTAGGATAGTTATGCCATACATAGTGTAATGTTGTCAGTAGCTTGCCTTCGCGATGGAATACTGACCTGAATTAAGTGGATCAGCTGATCGGCTTAATGAAAGATCGAAAAATACCGTTGCTGTCTGTTCATGAGAGCTTCACTTTTTTCAACATACAGCTCAGTACTTTGGCTCACCGAGAATGGTGACTGGTGTTCACTGAAGTTGAGGTTATCAGATTTCCAAAAATTGCTACAGGCATTTTCATACACGGACGGGCTGAACGCTACTCCCCAAACTCACTGCAGGCCATGGTAAATACTCCATGAAACAATTTCTGGGTGACTGTCCCCATCGTTTAGTTTAGAATACGTAGCCAACTAGATTGATTAAGCTCATCGTTAGGTGGTGATCGGATTAATGAAAGCCAGAAAGCTGTTTCGTTGAAGTCATATAAGATGTTCTGAGACAGTCCAACCAACGACAGATATCACGTGAAAAGAAACAGCCAAATTGGTCCAAAATTAGTCTTGGATGATCAGAACCATTATTTTTGATGTGTTGCTTCAATATAATTTACATGAACATGATGTTAGAGCAATTATTACGCTTAACCACTTCCTAGGATCTGATATGCTCACTTACATTTTTCTCCCGTAATAAATCTCCCTTTTCATTTTTTGTTGTGTTACTCACAAGACGGTTTGGTGAAATTGAAATAAACTTCTACTAGTGCGTTTGTTCCCACAATTGTGTTATTCGTGTTCATGGAAAGTGGTGTATAACTTGTCTCTAAATCTGTTGTGTTGATTTGACAGTGAGCGCGAGTATCGAAATTTACCCTGTTCAGGTAGCACCCAGAAATACGCCAACAAATTTGGTGTGGTTTAACTGAAGCGCATTATTTGTTCTTGTTATCGAAAGATATTTGTTCTTGTTATCGAAAGTCTGAAGTGCCGTGAGTAACAAGTATTACACTGAGCTAGCGTGTATGACCTCAGCAACGCTCTGCCTCTCACATGTTCTAAAGGTTTTGTGTGACAACTTCTACGTAAGTCTACTAGACCGACGTATAGTCTACGAAAATGCTAACCAACTATTGAGGCACGTTTGGTAATGAAAAATCAAACCTTTCATCGGACCTTACAAATTACAATGCGGCAGCTGAACTCAACATCAACTCAAGAGAATTCATTGAATAGAAATATGGTACAACATTCCGGAGGAACTAAAAAAATAGCCATCTAAAAGCAATCTGTAAGAAAACTAATGCTCACCACTAGGAATATATCGTGATTAAAGGCATGATTCCTTCATAAGGGAAAACAACTTCAAATGAATCAGAACACGATCGGGTCCCTGGAGTGTTCGATCCTTTCAAAAATGCCCATCAAATTCACGAGAACGACAAGGTGGAGATCAAGACTTGGTTGGTGTGTTTGATCATCAGGCTAATTACAACAATGCAATAAACATGAAAATAGTAACTACGGTGACCTGGAAGACGGTCAGTAGGAATTATGGCTGCTTTTCAGATTGTCTACCGAGTACCAAGGCATCGAATAAAAATGGTGAGATTCCGAACGTTTTCCACTTGAACATTACTCACACTTGATCGTAGCCTTCGCATTCACATAGGTTTTCCAGCCACACCCTTCCGAAAGGAAGCACTGGACTCGAGTTTAGCACTAATTAGAGTTCGTCAGTAGTGCATATCCTTGTCATGAGCGGCATTTGAACTCCTGTCCCGCTATTATTCCGAATGTCCACTATTACCGAGACAATTAGCATCCGACTGCCCAAACTTGACCTCTGCACCCGGAGGAATTTCGCGCGGAAAATTAATCTCTCTTGGCCCACAATTAATCAGCCCACTTTGTGGAACGGTGATTGCGTAACTGGTAACAAACACGCCGGCCATAACTTCTACTGACCAGTTTTCCGGCTTACCCTTCATGTTTATTGTGTTATTGTTAGCCTGATGTTCAAACACACCAGCCAAGTCTTGCTCGCTACTTTGTCGTTCTCACGACACAGAACAGTTAAGCGTGTGCTCGTGCGGTGTCCACACTGAGGTTTGATGGTAATGATTTGTGCAGTTCTGTTTGACCGGAATGTATTTTTTAGGTTACATGAAATAAGCAGCGCCAGTACTGAGGTTGGCAACGTAATTTAGATTTTGGGAGTTGGGAATGATGTCATTCTCTGCACGCTTAATTTCCGTAAACGTACATTTTTTAAATGTGTAACAAACGGTACGAATCATCTTGAACTAACACCGCTTGCTTTGTGAGCATTTCGCTAACTTACTCTGGAATGTCTCATTGGGATTCGAAATCGCAGCATAAAATGCTCGCAAGGATTGTCCTAAAACAGAATGTTTTCATAATTCCTATGCACAAGCTACCGATATGCAAATTGAGGATGGGAATTTCGTTCTTGTCTCAGTGAAATGTCCGGGTTCATTTTGAATCATTTGATTTCTTTCTCATTCAGCTGCTACTTCGCTCTTTTCAGTGTCTACTTACCGATTGGTTCATCGGTTTTGGTTGGACGTACGCAAACGCTTGCGTTGCTACGACGCCTACCTTCTATTGACTGCATTCGTGTTCCTGGTGTGTGTGCAAGTGGAAACGTAACCACATGTATCCTATGTATAGTTGTACGCAAATCCCTAGGTACTTCACATCCGTCTGGTAACGAATCTGATCATTTCCAGAAAATGCATTCGTTCAATGATCTCTGTCCGAACGATTGTCAGTTCAGATCGCACCCAACAACAACTCAAAGGCAACTGCACCCTAACCAACTCAAGGTATTCACCCTTAATGCACTACTTCGGAAATGCTCACCAATCAGTGATTGTATGTACTTGGCTAATAACCCAATGAAAAACCTCTAAAAAAGACCGAAAGCATGAATGTCAGACCGTCATATCGTTCAATTCACCAACTTTAACAGGACCCCGTTGGCAAAAGTGTATTTGTGATAAAAACATGTGCTTGGATTCCTCTATTGTGGAGCTGCACACTGGACAGTAAATTAACGCGCGGTAAGCTATCATACGTAGAAGCGAATTTGATCGGCCACAAGGAACTATTAAAAAATTCAGGGACTATTTTGCAATTTTCAGGGGATTGGTGCAGTTAGTACCGGTCGGAATTGTAGTTCAGTCAACTTATGAACAAACCACAAGTGTTATCTTCAATCATTTGTTTGCAGACATCTCATGTTTCACGATGTTGTCGAATCACACCAACTAATTTACATCGTCACACGGTTTTAGTTCACGCCAAGTCGTTGTCAATAGTTCTTCACAAGAATCCAAATTATCTCATAGCTGTTTATCAATGTAAGTTAGATCCATAGTCCTGGATACTTCTAAGGACTCCATCCAGCCTAGTCGTGAGTTGATCAACGTTGGACTCCATCTCAGTAATCTAATCAAGTTACGTTGATGTGATTGTTTTGTTGATGAACATCCTGTCCGTTACCTGCCAATGAACTGCAATTATCTGTCAGCAAGATCTAACTCGGTAAAAACAGTATAAAACTGTGTAATTTCGAAAACCGATGTACTGAAAGGACCAAATAATTCTTCCTAATTCTCCACACACTACTGTGAGCTGGGAAGAATTCGGTGGAGATAGTGAAGGTAATTTCTTGTTTGTTGTTAAACACATGACACCTGACACATGCCGAATAATTTGCCGTTGGGGCATTTTATAACCTTGTAGCCAGTTGGTCTGTTTGCTGGGCGACCGACCAGGTGAGGTATTTGTTCAAATCTGCAACTGCCGCAGAAACACTACAATCTCTTCTTTCTACCACTCTTAAGGCATGCTTTCGTTGAGAAGTGTGGTGTTTGACGCGTTGGTGGCTTGCGGGCTAACTCCCCATATGCACTTCCTAATCACGCTGATTTCAGAGACAGTCCAGTTGAAGCCGGAGGGCGGAAAACCGTTGATTAAAGCAATGCCGTATTTCCATCGCACTGTGAACCTGGCACTGAGCGCGGCAGACTTGATGTGCATATCCATGTGTTCATCTAAAAGGAAAACTGTCCGCAAACCCTTCAAACTGTTTCCTCAACAGCAACTGTTAGGCTGCTGCTAAGGGAGCATTCCCAACTGATCAAATGTAAGGTACGGCGTTGGTTACTGGTCGCCAACTGTCAGATGAGCAAGGCCCTATGCACGCTCCAGCTGTTCACCACAAATTCACTGTGTTAATGGGGTCAGACTCCCAATCTGCGGAATTCCTTGTCTGAGACACGAAAAAGGAAAACCCAGAAGTCTGAAGTTATTCGCTTTACCTGAAATCACGGAACAATTGTGTAGTATTCACAAGTCACCCTTGACCTCGACGCGGGACCACAAGTTCGATCAAATTCCATAGATGGCTTAAGTGCTCTGATCAAGATAGTAAGTCAGATTTGGCCACTTATACTTCTGAACGGTTCAATAAGTGTTGCCAGCCTAGGCACAATTAGTAACCTATAATTAAAGCATTCGTTGCTGATATACATTTCATTTATGGAAGCATTCACAGATCCCTAGACGTTCAACGAAGACAAACCGAGCGTGTTTTAATAACAGTCAACTAGCTCTGTTCCTTATCGTTCTGTAATTCAACCGACCACGTGAACTATGTTTACCCTTTGAATTTTGAGGTCCAAGTTTATGGGTGGAAGTTTTGTTCATAATGATGTCGACCGGAACAATTTTAAATGCTCAAACAGATTGATGAAACACAGATTAAACACTAACAAACTTCTAATGCATATTTGTGGCACTATCAACAAGAAGCGTTGCTCAAAACTTGCTAGTCGAACAGTGGATCTTTTGACATTATCTCGAGCTATAGACATTACCACCTTGTCAGTTTCTTAGGATGCAGTGGATTGAAACAGCTCGGTAGATAAAATGATGGATGCAATGAAATAATAAAAACCCGTTAGTCTTCACCGAGTACTACTCATTACCCATCATGTTTTTGCCTTTTCTTTCATCACATTAGGTAATGGCTGCACAAACATTTTGCTTGGGTCAATATTGAACACATTTCAGTAGGTCATCGGAAATCTAGTTAGTGACGTTCACCGACCGGAAGAATCAATGATGGTCTAAGCAGATGATTTGAGTGTTGTCGTACACGGGTGATATGAATTTCAGTTTACAAACGTATGGTTGGCTCTACAAAATAGTGTACAATGGAGGGTTATTGGTTGAACCTTTCTTTTCACTACGTAGTACACAACGTTGAATCAATGTAGCACATCTTATCTGCTCCCAACCTCTCACTGGATCACTGCAAATAACGAAGTTATACTTTATGAATTCCGTGTGAACCAATTTACTGGCCCCTACTCGGTGTTCATTAGTAACTGAATAAAAACAGCTAACCTTTCTCAAGATTGCTTCTGACACAGAAACATTAGCGGTGTTTCATTTGAGATATCCAAAAAAGTAGTATGTACAAAAATGATCATGTCTGGCATGTTACCGTGAACAAATGTCTAGTACACGTACCAACACTGTTATCCTCTTTAGGGGAATTTGCACTTCACCTCTTTTTTTGGGTGTTTCCTGAACAACTGATCAAAATCCAAATAAATCACTGCTAATATGCTTGTTTCCAAAATTGTGGGATTCGGGTCTGAAATCATTTGGCCACTCTAACCTGCTAATAACTGTGATAGGCTACAAGTTGCGAAAAAACCTTACGGCCTATCGTATTCCGGCGATTAGTATGGATGCACTACATGCGATCATCAACAGTAATAGCATAATCTAGTCAGAAGACATCCCGTATACCTACTATTGAGAAAGTGAATTGGGATTCAGGTGAAAAGCGCCCAACGAGGTGGCCCAGGAGCCTGTATAAATGCCGATGGACGGCACTCCGCATATTCCGTCGCAAGGCACATAATACAAACAGAACACATAGTCACAGTTTCCGACGCGTTCTCGGTGATCTTTCGGAACAACCGGGAACGCATACTCCAGTTTGCTGAGGCTTTGGCCATTAAACGTCACAGTCCCTCTTGTATGTTCAAAAACAATTTGTGTTGACACTGTGGCTACCCTGGTAGTCAGCAGTCCCACAATTGTGATTTTCCTTTTTGGTGTCTGTTTGTTTAATCCCTTAAGCCATGACTTCCGCTCTGTGGAATTTTGACTCGTTCAAAATTAGTTACATGTCCATGTGTGATCAGAATGTACGAAATGTTACTCCAGAGTACATCACATGAATTGCGTCTTTTCATTGTTTTATTCAAGTTAAAGTATAGTGGTTGATGATTGTGCATCTTGCTTGACCGTGGAATATTTCTGAATTAACAAGAAACAAGTCATTTTATCGCTCATTATCAACCATCTCTTATCGCTGCGCTGATTCCGTCGCCCTAAAGTCGCTGTCCATCTCCCGTCAACTGTTCTAATCATTACTCATGTCACTCAGTCAATGTAAGTTAGATTCAGCCTTCCGTGAACAGAATATTTCATGATAACCTGAATGAGTACGCAATAGAAGGAGAGAGTAAAAATCCACAGACTGCTTTATGGAAACATTCGGTTGCGAATGTTCAATTACTAGCCATAGATGAATTCACATAAATGTGAAGGATGTAAATAATTCCGATATATTTGACAGTGGGTTAGAACCAGAACTTTAACAAAATGCCAAGAAAATTGTTTATTTTAGGTTGCTAGGAAACAAACCGACTAATATGATTGAAATACTGGAGTGCGGTGAAAATCCGAGTCGTTCCGTTGCGTAAAAGATCAGTCGAGTTAGAATGACGGCAGACAAAACAATCTATTTTGGCTGTTCTTGATTTGTTAGTACGAGTTTATTGTAGAAACCACACATCATCTAGCCAGTGGAAAAACTCCTGTGATGTGACCGACTACTTTCACACGAAACTACGAAAATCTAAAAGCGTCCATAAAGCACGCTCGAGAGGAATTGGTGAGTAATTCCTCGGCAAAATCTACAGTCAAAAATTCGCTTAAAACTAGATAACATTTATTTTCAAAGTCTTTCTGCACTGACCCTCTTGGAACAGTTAGTTGAGTCGGATTTTTAACGTGTGCTGTTTGGCTCCCGTTCATCTATCTTTGTCGTCTTCAGGATGCTAAACCGCATTAAATCCGTAGTCGAGGCGCGTGTCAAAATGTCAAGTGAAAAATGGGCCTAATGATCTCACACTTCACACACATTCCAGTTCATAACATTATCAGCACAATCAATAAATTCAATGCCTCAGTACTCCAAGTTTAACCTCGCTGACTAAATCAAACTTAGATTCGGGTATTGGAAATTGTTTCATTCGAAAATGTAGATGCATTCGTCTTTTTAGTTTAGAACCAACCATTCAATCAAGCCATGCAGGAACTATTGACCAAAACTAAGAGTTCGTCATGCATTAGCGGGTTCGAAACTTCTTCGTGCGTTTCACATTCAGTTGAACATACGGAGGATGTGCGCCCAAAATGTACATGCAAATTTGGTGAGTGTACATCAGGCCCAATGCTAGGAACTGGCCAGTGTAGTTGATATGTTTCAAAATTTCCATGAAGACATCGTTTGTAACAACTCCTCAAATTATCCAATTTCCCCGATTTTAGATAACCTCAATTTAAAGTTTCAATCGCATCCTTATAATACGCTTAGTTTTCAAAATTATGGCAAGGTGATCCATATGATTCACAAGCGTTTGCAAGTATTCCGAGGATATGAAACGAAAATTTCTGTGACTTATTCCTCGATAAGCAGTACGTACTTGCATAACAACGATCTTGTTTGTCACGCTACCAACGTAGGTCCGCGTCACACGATCAATGATGCGCATATTGCGGCTTATTGTCTTGGGTTGGATTAAAGTGGCTACGGTCGATCAAGGCACATTAACAACGAAACGTTATCGAAACAATCGAAAGACAGTGATCACGTCATGGAGTCACGAGGCCGCGAAAGGATTAGACCTGAGACTCCGGCTTGCTAGACGAACCTCGCGAATGGACAATCAGTGTTAAGGTGGTAAGTTAGTAACATGGTGTTGTGACTAGTTCACTTGTCCTACGAGCACGTGAACAGACAACAGAATAACGGTCAATGAGACGACGTATAACGGAACGATAGTCAACGGTTACGAACAACGGACTACGGAATATGCACGAGTAGTTCGAGACTTCCCGGCCAACCCAACCACCCGAGGCTAACGCATGAACACAAAGAGAAGACTGATCTCCGGACAGAGTTCCTTTATGTCACTCAATCCAAAGACAACACGGTCACAAACCAGACCATACATGAAGGGGTTGCGACCAATAGGAAGGTTAAATCGAAGGTGGACCAATGATGAGCCGAACAGTACAGTGATGCGCGTAGGTGAGATGTAGGCATGTGACCGTTGGGGCACGTAGATGGGGCGCCCGAGATTCGGCACAAGGATTGAAGGACGAAGTGCGCATGACCGTGCCAACTAGGAAGGTCACTCGCCAGTGTACTTTGTTAGTGTTTGTCACACATTTTCGGGGAACTGGCGGCTTCCCCGCACATGGTAATCCGTAAGTATAGTTTATTCGCGTATTGAACAAGCGAATGCCCTTTTTGTCCTGAAGCGGCCAACACTGGCCTGTGGCCAGTCATCTGCGTGAAGTATTGTCATATTAGGAACTTGAGATATTGCAGTAGCGATTATGATGCATATCATTCTTGTGAACCTGATGTTGTGTCCTTCGGCTGGAGTCAGAATTGGAGCTGTACTCAACTCATCTTCCGGAATCCATTGGAGAAAATATTAGGAAACATTGCTTTTCTCTTGTGCTTTTGAAAAACCATGTGTAGCGAACAAGCTCGTTTTCAGTGATTCATCATCAG
>QNGE01009409.1:0-12953 GCA_008508345.1 Paragonimus westermani
TTGATAGTTAACGAAGTTTAGGCGTCCTTTTGTTGCATAGAGTTGCGTACCTAGAGAGAATGAAACCAATTTCGCCTCTCTCATCCTCTGGCATACAGATAAAAGCATACATTCAGAACAGGAAGACAAAACTACACAGGGATTTTTGGAGAAGTCACTAGATCTTCGGCTGCTGTGATCTACTTCTTTCGGTGGGTGAGGAACTAAAGTTCTTCAAAATGGTTCGCAGTCAATAAAGTTGCCCTGGAACCCGATGGAAGATATGCGATACACGTTCCTCAGTTGTGGTCATTGTATACAACTCAGTTCGTTCAATTACACGTAGGCTGCATGGTCAGATAAGCTCAGTCGGCTAGAATAACATTCGAGACTTTGACCAGTGATGTGTTTCAAAATAGCCACTCCGTCGAGCATGGATGAACGAACGTTGGAAAAATGGTTTTAGACATGAGAGTTAATTTTATGTATACAATGGCCTGTAAAGTGCACAGTGCTCTCCTAGTCGTGCATGTTCTAAACCTGTTTCTACCCTGTGGTCATATGGGCTTCAATGTAACGAACGGCGCATACCGACACGACTAACGCAACAGATTAGTGTATTCCAGTTGCCTTGTTTGATTGTCAGTGACTATTGATATTGCAAATAAGACGATCGCTTAACACTCACTGACCATCTTAGTTTTACCAGTCTTGAATAAATTAAAAATAAGCCGCCTATATTTAATCTGCATTAATATGATTTAGCACTTCAGCTTATTAGAATGGTTATCTTGGTTGTGTCATGTGGTCTACTTTCGATATTACTGTGAGCGCTCTGAAGACATAGAGTGGATCCTTACAAGAAAAGAATAACCATTTTCTGCTACTTGGATGAGCAATTTTTTCTTCTAACCTGCTTTCATTGAAGTCGATGATGCCAATTAAGAACTCTTACATTTTTAATAACATTTTTCAGTACGACATGTGTAAAGAATAACTAAATAATTGGACATCAAGTTAGCCTGTAATAATCACCGGTAAGGAGTTCCTGGACATTTTAATTTTAGCCAAAGAAAAACCAGACTAGAAAAAAACATATCGGCGCAAAACTTGATCTGCTGTGATGAGGTGAAAGCAGATCTAGATAGTGAGAGTATAATTGGACAGGCGGAAAGAAAAACGTTTGGAGATGAACCTTTTCTGAGTTTTTTCTACATGATTATCCACTACTGGCTTCACCGAATTTTCATTTGAAAATTTGTTCTCCATGAAGAATTAGNAATTAGCTTCAAAAATGCCCATAGAAAGAAAACATAACTGAGCACGTGGGGGACGGAATAATTGTAGTGGCCTTATGGTGGTATAGACAATGTGGGCTACGGAATGATCTTGAGTAAAATAATTGTAACTGGTAAGGATTAGAGGAATTTTGAATAATACATTTTAAGTAACATTTAATTGGGTTCACCTTTTGCATCCTCGTAGCGTTTCCAGCCAACCTATATTGGAAAGAAGCTTCAGAATGGTTTAGCCCTTCAGTAGTGCATATCCTTGCTACGACAAGGATGTGAAGCCCGCTGTTGCTTTAGTGGGGCAACCGTGTTGACCACTGTGCCGGTGGTGTCAAATCAGACACGATGGAATTATCACATGCAAACGTCCATTCACATAAGCAAGCGAGAAATGTTCACGTTGTCTGGTCGCCAAGGGGAAGACACAGAAAGTGTCCTATTAAACGGTTGAAATCATCACACTTATTAGACAATATTTTGATTAATGGTTCTCACGGGATTTCGGGACTGCGAAACCTGTGATCAATTGTGAAAGTTGTTCAATTTATAAATCAATATAGCCCCCAGTTTTTAGCGTTATCCCAGTCAATTTTCAGCTTATTCCACTTATTTACGCATATGAATCAAAAAGGTGGTTTCTATGCATTTTTATAATTCGGACAAAACTAAACCGACACTGAAACTCAAGGCAGGTGTGAAATAGTTAGAAGGCCACTTTAACAAACAACGTTCTGCTTCAGAGTCTATAAAAATGAGTGAAGTCTTGGCGTTTCTTTTCTTTCTGAATAAAAAACGTTTCTTGCACACTATCCACCCGTAACCTCAACAATCTGCTTCCCGCCACTATGGCGAGATCGAATTATTGAGTCGTTTGTTAAACTGAAGGCTTTGTTTGCCTAAACGTACTTTTTTATGTGAAGCTCTGCATGTTCTCTTCAGGGGTTTGGATCAAGGTTATGCATTTGTCAATTCAAACATTCGTCACTTTTACCAAAACTTTGCACAGAGACGTTATCACGTTGAAAGGGAATGTTTTCATCGTGTGTCAGAGGAGCGGACGACCACGTATTTACCTCAAGTATGTTGTAAGAGCCGAATTCTACACTCTACCCAACATCAATAACTTTGTTGTTAGAGGGGAAATACATCTGTTGCCTTCGGAAGGCATGCTAATGAAACAGTGAGCCGTCAAGACTTTTCAGGGTGAACCTTCTTTCTTTGTCGAATATACCATTATTTCATCAGTCACTCCACCTAACGTGGTATTCTGCATATGTGAGTTTGTTAGTAGACGTATGGGTATCAGTTTCCAGTCGTGGTACGTTATTGAGAAGCTGAAATCGCTCCGCAGACTTTTGCAATCTTACAGTACCAATCAATCAAAAGGCACACTTTGTAATGGATTCCAGGTGGAACGAACGATTTTTTTCATGCTGTTTGAATTACTGTCACTGATCCTTCGATTGCTCAATATCCAATAGGATTCACTGAAATTGGGTTAACCAACTTTTTGGATCTGTCGATAACTCTAGCAATCTTATTCCCACTTTTTCTCAACTTGTCCAATATCCACACCTTCCCTCCTCTTACCATGAAAACTGTGAAAGTGGCATTGTTGAAATCACGATAGCGAAATAATCGTCAATGACTATTGGTGTAGATCAGCTAATGAATCAATCACCTTCGGTTCAGCATCGATCACATGGCGAATTCCACCCACAAAGACGAGTTAACGAAATCGCGGTTTTGTTGAACGACTAGAGTGCCAGCAGTACGGAGTGATATTATGGTTGATTCACACCCTGTCTTATGTTTCATACTTACTGGTCGTTTAACTTTGTTTTGGTTATGAAAATTTGCTTACATCAAGCGATTTGTTTCTTACCCGTGTCTAATTGTACAACAAAGAACTCTGCAAGCTTGTGGTTGACTAAGGCAGTACTTAAGCACCAATGGCTGCAATTACTTAGGGTGCTGAAAGTCATCGAAAAGAACATGAGCCAGAATGAATGATAAATGGGGCGTTTGGTTTTAGGGGAGCAAGGGTCCATGTCTTGAGGAATCATGAGTCAGGTCAAAGAACGGATCATTACACAACAGTATTCATTCTCAGGTATGCCTGTTCAACCGGTGAACTCAGTACAATTTTCCCCAAGTTAAAAAAACAATGCCATCGACCGATTAATGGAAATACCTTTGTAACCATTCTTTTATTTCTGAGTAAATGGGGGTAAATTAAGGCGTAAATCCGTCCTCTGTTTGACCTTTCTAGTAAAGAGTAGTCAAAATATCTAATGAGCTTGTAAGAATTAATTCAGTCGAATGAATACAGTGTGCATCGAATCAGACTAAGCATGAGGTATTCTGATAGGAACCTTTTCTCAAGCTGTAGTGTATTGAAAAAAGGAGTTGGCTATAGAGAGAAATACTACCGCATTTTCATAAACACATGAATGAACTGTCTGTAGATTCAGAGTGTTTAACGAATTACAGCAACCATAATTTCAACGTGGATTAACGGAGCAATAAACAAATTGAAGTTACATTTAAAATGCTGACATCGGATAAATCACATCGAGGGCACGTTTCGTATACCTCGGAAAGTGGAGATTATGAGTTATCAGAATTTAGAAATTTGGGAGTCAAGTCGGTGATATAAACGGACCATGGATGCGTGGGAGGCAAATTGGACGAAGAGAACTTGTGGAGCTTTAGATAGTTGTCCCCAAAACACTGTGATATGGGCTAGGAATTTGTATGTATGAATGAACGAAAACATTCAACACATATTAATATAACGGCTAATCTGGGGGTGGATAGCAAACTAAATTTCAAGGTGGAGCAAAGTTTGTTAGGTTGGATCCCAGCGGATTGTCGGTTGTGCACTGTTAAGTTCATGGTTTAGATCAATCTCTGCCGACATAAACCAGAAAAAAAGCCATTTGTCTGTGACATCTGTACATGTTCCCACGGTTGTTATCGAGAACACGTTCTGCGATATCGCTTTTGATTTTTTGATGAAGACTTAGACGTAATTTTGCACAATTTAGTCACCATTCTCCGAAAGAGAGTTCAGTATCCAGGATCTACGCAATGGCGAAGGTGAACGGCTGCTGAAATTGTGCACATCTCACAGACTCCGTACTTCACGTTTTGCATTCCAACACCAAAAGCAGTACTACGTCGAGTGAAAGCAGTCTTGCACAACACAGCGCTGAATGCAAACTGACCACCTCACCACTGGCCACCAGTAGCGACGCTACGCTGAGGATCACAAACTAGCCTAAAAGACCATATCGCTGTTCTTGCTTGCTTCGTTTTGTCGCTTGCACAGAGATTATCCATATATGAATATATATAAACTACCAACTGAGAGTTTAACTCTGGGGTCATTCGGACCGCTTACTAAGTAACATTGACAGTCAAACTGCCAAGGTCACAGTAATTGCATGAGCTACGCGAACCAGTTAACAAGATGCTTGTTTCGAAAAGTGATGGCTATAGGACAGAAACGGATGTCTGCCGAATTGACAAATTTTGTGGACGAACTTCGGTTGACCCCACCTGACTCCGAACGTGACATGACCGTTGAGAAACGAAGTGCAAATTTATGGAAGGTTGCGGGAAATATTTGGCCGAACGAAAGAAGGAGATAGAAAAGACATTTTTATCAATGAATAATCAAGTGCTGTTTTTTCTGACTCCTGGTTTCACTGAACCTCGTCGTTGTGATGACTTTTTGTTTAAAATACAACTGACGAACCAACAGCCTGCCGTAGCGAATAGTCCGATGAGCTGGGCAATATGAGGATAACCTTAACTATTCTGAGCCAGCTCAGCCAGATGTGGCCGATGGAGAGCCTTCCAGACGTTATCTGGCTAGAAACAGGAGTTACCCGGAGTTTAAGGCAGTGGAGCTTAATAGGTCTCTAATTGCACACTCTCTTCAATCTTTCTCAGATGTACCGTTGAGAGATGGTTGTTTTAGTCCACACTGTTCCATTCCACGTGGGAGACTGAAGAGGTGCCATGTTGTTGGCGTTTATCAACAGACATTCTTATCTGTTACTGCGTTATCAAAACAGTATATGACAACCACGGATGTATTCGTCTTTTCACTATCGTATCCAATATATCTACAAGCCCTGTAGTACGGCTGCTTCGACGCCACAGAGAACCGGCCACGAGAAGACCAGATGGGTTTTCTACCTGTACTAATCTGTTGAGAACGTGTTCTCTCCATTAGCCTATAGTTTGCAATTAGTGGCAACTATCCTGTTAGAGAGGGCTATCTGATCTCTGTCTCCAACTTTAGCCACGTAATCACTGGTACTCCAAGCTGAAAACTGGATGAAATTTAGTGAGTGACACTGCTTTACTATGCTTTTCCGCAGACAACGTACAATCTAAGTTGAATCGGGTTACCTATGTGGCTGAATCGTTTGATGTGCAATTTGCAACTTTAATGTGAATGTGTTTTTACGAGATTGGGTAGGCATTGGCTATGCACTTTTTTATCAGGAGGAGACCACGTGAGACAGTTGATCGCCTCATCTACCTCGGCTGGTTCGTTCTGTCGTTGTTGAATCTACTGGCGAGCTAAGTGTAAAGATTGCGAAGACCATACGTTCGTCTCTTCCCGTCATTTGTGAGGTGGTAAGGACGTTTGTTTGTTGATCAAGAGTATGGCTTAAAATGCATATGTGCGTGCAGTTTTGCCCTAAAGATTAGAGACCTCGGTAAATCATGAGAAAAAAATACATAAGTCCGTTAACTTGTATCAAGTTAGATTATCTTATGAGTGACGCTTCCGTCCATCAGTGCCTACATGACTAGCCTCCAGGTTCACACGTGATAAATGAAATTTAAAAAATATTTGTGATCTACGCTAAGTGGATCATGCATGCGTCTGTCACAGTACGTATTATTCCGACGCTCAAAAGACATCACAAAATACTCGGGTGTGCTGAGCAAGGAATATGAAAGTCTAGCTTGTTTCGTTATGCAAGCTTGTGAGGTATCGCCTATCATGTTAGGGGTTAATCTACCATTCACTTCGCTGGTTGGAAAAGCTATTAACATGGTAGAGTGCAGAAATCAGTGGTGAATCATTTTTGTAAGGTTGCTGGCTTCAAGAATTTTACTTGCCTTCGAGTAGTTTTCCAGTAAATAAATTATTCGGTAAGCTGTTGTTTGATGGACCACTGTGGAGATCAGCAGCAGCCTGAGCCATTACACACATGCGGACGGCTCAAACTGGAAACTGTGTGTGCAGTAGAGAGTGAGTGTTTGCAATCGAGTGTTACGTATTGTTTTTTAAGAATATTCAGATTTCACCGTTAACAGGAACACTGATTTGCTAGATGAGTTATGTCACCTTGAAGTGCATTTGCTTCTTCCTTTCGCCTTGTGCAGTTCACAAGGACGCTATCAACCTGTTACACGGGCCTTGAGCATTAAAAGAGAACAAATATGAGTAGACCGTGGAACCTTGAAAGACAACATGAAAAACACACGGTTCTAAAATACATGCTGATGAGACCTTCCACGTTTCACGTGATTTAGTTTTATCGCACTGATTGACTTTGTGCGGGATGAAGTTGTTAGAAATGTGAAGGGTAAACGGTGCACTAGCTCCTTGTACTGTGCTCAACTAGCTTCGACTTTTGTGGTAGTTGTAGGTAGGAAACAGCGGGCGTGGTTGTAATCTTTACGGAACAATGTGGGTACAGCAACAGGGGCAATTCACTCTGTTATCTCAGAAGTGACCTGACGTGGATGGGGTTTCGTCGACCATAGGCTTAGTGTATAACTGAAGAGCATCGTAACAGAAAGATGATAATGGTTGTGTACCGAGCGAGCTCCATTAACTTTGAATCGGTAATGTGTAAGAAGTCGTTACAGTTACCCTATCAACGATGTTATTGTGTCCGCAGTCAAACTAGTACACGATCGAAAGGTAACGTCCTCTTATTAGCGGGCTGAACAAGCAGGCAGCGTCGCAAACCTGTGGTAGGCACGTACGACTGTGTGACAGACTTGTGGGCTACAATGCCAGTAATGTGCGCTGTAAGTAGGTTAAGGGATAATCGCGTTTATCAGGAATAGATCCATACGTCGTTGGAGACGAAGACATACGGGTGTGTCATTAATGGTGAACCATATAACCACCACCATCATGAAGGCACACCCGTGTTCTCTGTGTGCACAAAGAGCCGATCACCACACAGTCCTCCCGGGGAAAGTTTGAACCGCAGCTGTTCAGCTGGGTGGATGGAACATTAGAGCGCTTGCGTGATACAACTGTGGCACAACTCTTGTCGTTTGCGAGAAGAAGGATATAAAGAAGAATAAGAGGAAAGCACCTAATAACTACTTCGAAAATCCTCTCTCTGACGCCACCTGTGGGATCAGACGTTCATTGGTTGAGTATTTCGGCATCAAACTTACGCAAGCCACGCATTAAAGTAACGTTCTAAATGTTTAGCAAATGTGACAGGGTACAAAGTTTGTTCATCGTGAGTTATGAGGAATGTAGTAGAATAAGTATGCCCCCCACTGACATGTTGTCTGTCTAAGAAATATAAACTGACGCCATAAGTGATTTAAAGCGATCAGAGTGGGGTGGACACTACGGGGCTCAAACTAGCTATATGATACCATTTTAGCCGGGGTTAAATCTTTATTGTGCAAAGTTGAGGAATTACACCTTGGCTTACTGTTCGCGATCAGCTTTGACTGATCTAATGCACCATGGCAGTATTCAGTAACAGTGTTCATTAGTATTAACTGAACTCACCTCGATCTGTTTCTGTATGAATGCCGTCACACTCAATCTGCAAGAGAGTTTCAGAGAACTTTCTGGAACATAAATAGCGCGATGGAGCATAGCAAACCGAACGGGTACCGTATCGCCAATTGTGTCAATATGAATTCGATAGGAAGCAACACCCTTTATGATTTTCAGCCTTTTTCAGATTACACAACAGTTCGTTGGACTTAACGAAATTTATGAGTAAACACTGTTCTGACGGGCTACCTTGATTTAGAGCAGTGAAAAATGTATTTTCAACTGAGGTAAGTTACCGTGGGATGTTGAAATACTGAGCCATGAGTGGATCGCGTGCTACACAGATGACATAATGTAATAAATAGTATTCAGAGTTACACTCAAAATTGTCATCGTTACTACTGAGTCGTTATGCACGAGGTTTAATCGATGTACTTGGTATTATGATCGGAATGGTAGGGTAAACCTCGGTATCTGAAGCGGACACAATCAGTAACAACACTCAGAATTAATAGACGCTTACTGACCACACATTCGTACGGCCTGGAATTCATGTAGTGTAGTAGGAAAACGGAAAGCCAGCGCGTTAGTTTGGTTAAACAGCACAACCTTTCACTCTATGATGTTAAAGATAACTGGAGGAACAGGTGGACAAGCTATCGTCGCTTCAACAATCAATCTCCTCTATTCTAGTTTCGATTAATATTTAGACTTTTTCCTGACACTGACCGCTGTTAACCCGCTCACGCGATTAATGGATAAGGGCAGTGCCTTGTTATTGATTAATTGGCGATGACCGCTTTCCGACTGCTTCGTTTTTAAATTTCTATGAGATATCTTTATTGGATGACCAGAAGTCCCAAAAACGGCGACCCTTTTTCAGGCATACTCAGGGTAACTCGGGTAACCGGACAACCTGATTACACTATGTCTATTACCGTCCACACATATCTAGCTGACTAAGTCTGTTCATCTAAGTTGGTTGGCTCACTGTCTACTTAGTCACCATTTCTGTTCATTTAACCCTGGTCAACTAACCACCACACAATGATTTGAGAACACGGGATTGGCCATCTGTGCAGTGAATGCTGGCTGGTGTGAAGTCATTTCAGCAGCTCAGTGTTGGGACACCAAAGAGTGAAGCTCATCGAAACGTTTCGAAGTCGCGTATGACAGTGAATATTTCGAATGTTCCTCTAAACACCATGGATTCGTCTTTTGCCATTTGCAGTCGGTAATGTAGTACTCGCTATCCAGTGCCTAATTAATCCTGCTTCAATTCCTTCTTCATAACAGTTGCTTAATTCCAAGCCCAGTTGATTCTCCAATGAACCGGCTTAAACAAAGTTTTGTGATTGTGCTGGACACTTGATGAATACAAATCAACCTGGAGGAGACAGGGCGTAAGACATCTAGGCGTATGCAGATGTTAGGTTAGGCACAACATCGGTTATTACCAGGAATGGTCTAAAACAGTGAATACAAATCGCTTCTCGCTACCTCTCGTTGTTCCTCTAGGTATTTTATAAATCACAGCCGACTGCGCTCAATTTGGCACACAACACCATTCCAGAAGACAGCGTTTGGACATCAAGTCCAGTCGTGTGTGGAGAACCGAACATGGGAGACATGGATAGGCCGGCGGATGGAATGATGATGGAAATAGATTTAGATGATGTTCAACCACTCACACCTCCAGACGGCGGTTGGGGTTGGCTAATCGTACTGGGCAGTTTTATGTGCATGTTCCTGGTCGATGGCGTCTGTTTCTCCTACGGCATTTTTCTGAGTGAACTTGAGTCTACATTCGGGGCGAGTAAGATGCAAATGACTTTGGCCGGATCTTTGCTGACAGGTTGCTACTTCATGGTTGGTGAGTTGCTTGCCTCTAACCAAGTCTAACATAATTGCATACGTATATCTTTGGTGATTCGTTGTTACACGTGCATTTTGTTATCCTTAATTGCGGAAATTTGACCTTCAAAATAAACGTTAGTATCTAGCTTTCGCTTAATAGCAACCTAAACAAAAAGCAATCGTGAAATCTCCCGCATTCACGCTAGTAGTAACGATGCACTCTCCATTTAATTACTTATGTTTTCCAGAAAACAAGCTGGTAGTGGTTTATTGCACGAGCTTCGTTCGAACTCATTTCGCTGCATACTATCAAGTACATACTGAAGAAATGAAAATTACAAAGTATGCATAAAATCGTCACTCAGAGAAAGTGTCTTGTCCAGATATGAAAAAACCCACGAGCACTACCAAGATAGTGCTAATTTAATAAACAGTCCCTTTTGCGCACACAGTGGCGGCTTTAATGGCTTGATAGTAATTGCCCCGGCAAAGTGGACTAAGCGTTTATTCAAGTACGCGAAGATAGCTGAGAATGCCAACGGATCGCCCATCTCGTGATTTTTATGGTGCACCTGACGCGCAGTGGATGAAGCCGAGATTGCCAATCCGTTATACATTTTGGTGTGATCTTCCAAGTTCTGGGTATCTAAACATACTGCGTACACCTACCTACTCAGTTCTTTTGGTTTCCAGTAGCTCCTACAAAGTGCAAATCAAACCGGGTTAGTCACCAGCAGTTTTTCGTTCTATTCATTACTTTTTAAAACCCTGTTTGGTCCTCTTTCACGCTGAGCTGACTTGAAACGTTATCCACTGAAACATGATTGGTCATGCTTTTCCTTGAAAACAGCCACTTCGACGTGTTCGTTTCACTCACAAAGGTTCGAGTTTGGAGTGTGACAGTTGAATTTTGGTTAATCTCATCTAAACATTAAGCCAACGGTTCAATGTGGATTTGTGTCACAATTCGCCGCGTGAAACGCGTCGCGTCAGTGTGCGGACTGAGTTGTGGTTGCAAACCTCTGCAAGGAACACACACCCTGTTGACCGACAAATTAAGGTTATGGTCCACGAAGATATTAATAAGGCAGCTGATGGCGGAAATTCCAACACTTTCACTAACTACGATAAGGTTTAAGGTGTTTCGTAATCTTGATGTAGCTCATGTGGAACGTATCTGCCCAACCAAGCACTGGCGTTTATCACATGAAGGTAACTTTGTGGCCTTTCTAAACTTACCGGTTGAACAAATTTTAGCTCGTGGTAGATAACAGTGTTCGCTTACTAGTCACGAGGTCACGGATTCGAGCCACAGTCCACTCGGCTAAAGCTGACTTGGTTTAGGTATGCTGGTATTATCTAGCTCACAGGTTGCCGTGCATGTTGTGAGGCAACAATCACTGCGTAGTTGAAAAACTGGCCGATCTGAGGTAGTCTGCGTCATCTTAGACGAAATGTGACCATTTCACGCTTTGGCGGAACTAGCATCCACTCCAATCGCCGAGTGGTAGTTGGAAGAGGAGATCACTAACTTAACCTATGTGATCATTTTTCAGTTCGAGGCGTTGATTATTTAGTAAAGTAGCATGGATTTCTTTGTTTCCCTTCCAACGGCGTCCGGAATTGTTGAGGAACATTGGTGTGGTCTTGTAAGCGTCTCGTTGTTATTCTTTGGAAATATCCGTAGTGTTGCTGGACGAAATGTATACAACACTATCAGTCAAGTATGGTGCGTTGGTTATGATTTGCTAAAGTGAACATTTTTCCGTTGGTGCATATGCGCACATAGGACCAGAATTCGACCTAGCCAAAATGGCAATATTCTCGTAAGGAACTGGATGACGTAGTCACATACAAAACACTGGGATGAAACATCTGCTTCGAGTTGAGCTGTAGCACAGATCCAAACTAGTGGGAACTTCAGTAGATGCTGATCGTACGACTAGGTACTTGTGTTGTCGAGCAATTCTAGGTATCATGGTGTGAATACTACGTGATACGTCATCCACATGATCACAGGTAATTCACGTTAACAGGTAATTCAGCTGCCAGATCCAGTTCTGTTTCACCAATCGAATTTTGTTTCACCACAGTGTATTACATATTTTTCTGACTTCCACTATTTCTACTCTACCCTTTCAGTGCCATCAGAAACAGGGAGAGATTGTGAACTTCCGTTAAACTCCAAACTTCCAAGTAGTTACGAAATATCAAGTTGTTATCTGCCATGGCTAAGCTGAGATGGCTCTTACAAACGGTTAATTGGGGTGGATCAGACGATCCAAGAAGTCAACCACAATATTAGTAAAGTTAGACAGATAGAATGAGTGGACGTCCATCAAACAAAGCAAATGTGAATTCTAGGCGGTGGATACTTGAAACGTACAGCTACTTGTGATTGTCACTTGCTTGCCAGGACTACAATAGTGGATCCATCTGATTCTGGACCACTCCTACGCAAGTCGTGACAGTTTCCATCCTCTATGCACGTCAACTAAACAGAGTTCAATGCCTTTTTGATTTATTGTCTGAATACCCCGACTCACACAACTAAACCGCTTATCAAAGTGAAAGCGGTTTATTCGGTTTAGTCTGGTGGCCAGCTACCGAAAGATACTTATTGTCAGCCGAGTTGTCTAGTTGCGTGAAGCAGCTGTGGTCACTTGATTACCGTGGTATGTGTTAACTACCCTGTTTTTGATGTAAACGTGAGAATGTGAATACTGAACTATTTGATCAGTGCACACTGAAAGTACTACACCAGTGGGATGATGCGATAGGTCTGCTCGGAGTGGATCTTTCTACGGTTAGATTCCGACTGGAAGTTTGACATTTTCTGAGTCAGAGGTTGTTTCGGCCGTGTGTTGCATTTTATCAACTTAGGTCATTTTTTGACAATTATCTCATTCCTCAGCTTTCACAATTTGCTTTCATAATTTGCATAAGGTTATCAATATTCGTCTGGGGGTAATTTGTTGATTGGAGTAAAGTTTGAAAACGAGGGGCTTATAGCTTGCCCTAATGTAGAAACTATG
>QNGE01009411.1:0-12950 GCA_008508345.1 Paragonimus westermani
CTACCATACATCAAAACCGTATCAGAAATGACCGCCAGGCTAATGAAAACACATGGTATCACGCCAGCACATAAGCCAACAGCAACATTACAAAAGATAGTATCAAAACCGAAAGAACAATCCAAACCCGCTGACAGAAGAAATGTCACTTACAAAATCCAACTCAATGACTGCAGACAACACTACTTCGGCCAGAACGGGCGGAAATTATCAACATGAATACATGAACACGAACTGGCCATCAAGAGACACGATCAATTTTCCATGATCTCCGTCCGCGAGGATGAAACTGGACACGCAGAAATCCTTACTCAGGCAAATACCAAACATGTAAGAGAATTTCTCGAAGCTTGGTACTCATCAACCGGTTCAATAAACAAACACATCGAGCTAGATAAAATCTACGAAACCAATGCGAATCAAGGATTTGAGGAGACGTAAACGCCATCGAGCCCAAATACCGGTAAACCCAAACAGAGCAACTTGAACTGATAGGACAAAATCAGTCAATGGTAGGTCGGACCAGAGGCCAAACACGACGGAAAGCGACCAACCAGAATCCAGGCTAGTAGGTCAACTCACTGTCCTATTGGTATTGATATGTTCGCCGAGCTTGGCATTTAGGTTGCAAACGTTTCATCACCAGGCGAGGTGACATCATCAGTGCGTAAGTGTTTCAGCAGGCATCGATCAATCTTCACATTCAAAATATACGCTGAAACACTTACGCACGGATCATGTCACCTCGCCTGGTGATGAAACGTTTGCAACCTAAATGCCATGCTCGGCGAACATATGAATACCAGAACCATCAACCCAAGCAATAAACAACACCACCACTGTTCCCAACCATCAGAAACAAGCATATCTTAATTTTGCAGAGCCCGTTGAAAACCCTCTCTTTGAATACAGAAGCAGGCGGTAGTTAACCTATTACGGACCATGATGTTAAGGATTTTTAATAACGAGTTTATAATATTCGCAAAGAGTTTGTTAACATTAGTTGGTTGTTTTAGTTATGCTGTTTATGTAAGTTTACTTCTTTCGTTTGTCATGAGCTTATTGTTGAGCTACCTATTAGATTCTGTTTAGCCCCGAGTGCCTCACCGTTAGATCGATATTGTCTGCATTGACAGTTTGTTCCTCGATCTGCTAAAGATTTAAATTTTTATTTTTAACGCATGATGGCTCATTCGAGCGTGACTAGTTCTGGGTGGTATTTTTATTGCAGCCAGTGGCTCATTTCTGTTTTACGTTTATTTGAATTAACACGAGTCTATTGATCACGGTCCCCAACTGATGAGATCGGTCGAAATGTCATAGCAGTGCACATCCTAAGTAATCCTACTCACGTGTTGCAAATTTCGAAACTCACGTAAATTTCAACGTTTCGCATTCACCTCTACAGGCCGTAAATAAAAGCTGCTTACTGCTGTGTCCCTTGAATTTATGTCATAAATTAGACAACACCTCTTACCAGTTCCAAAACTGAGTTCCTTGTGATTCATTCAACTGAAAACGTTTGGGGTTACGGCAACTGATTTTGTTCAGTGACAGGCATTGTGTCGTTTGCCGACTCAGCCGTCTCCAGGGCAATTACAAGCAACAGAACGGAATAGTAAAAATCGCAAGGAAGCTGTCATACTCTAAACCGTAACCCGGTTATTTTTTTGAAACGTGCATATTCCTTGCTTTCGACTGTTTAAACTTAGATAAGGTTTTTGGAAATAGGTCCAATTCCTTAACATCTGTTCATCTTTGAACAAAGGTATATAATCCTCCTGTCATGACTACACAGCAATTAGGCGTCAACATCTTACTTTTGCACCGTTGCCCACGACAACCACACATCTTTTCAACTACGCGACAACCTGTTTTCTGATCGCAGGGTGATCGACTTTGGTTAGCGGAACAGCGGCTATCTCTATCCGAGACGATCGGGAAGTCCAGCAGTATTCCAAAGTAGGTGCGGCAGGGTGGGTAGATATGAAAATTTGATCGTGCCTAGCGTGGGGTTAATGGTTCAGTTATCAACACGGTCGTCTTACGGGAGCATGAACTGGAGTTCACGTCTCTGATAAGATAGTGATAAACACAGGCCTTGACAGGGACTGAACTCAAGACCAGTGATCCTTTTCCACAACACCACTCGTCGAAAACACTATCTGGATGTGAAAGCAGCGATCGAAATCAGTGGCAATACTTTTGCATCGACCAAAGCTCCGATTACTCATTAGTAACTAATCGAAATATTACTTCAGACTGAAAGATAAACGTACCTTGAACGCAAGGACAAATGCAACTTGAACACAAAATATGCAAACCGAAGTTTACGAACGAAGGTAACTTCATTATAAAAAGCGATTATAACCAGCCTGGACTAGCTTGTACTTGGATCGTAATGCACATAGTGGATTATGAGTTCTGTGAAACTACCGATGACAGTTATGATGGCTTGGTTAGTGAAATATTATAGCTGACACTAAATAATGACATAATGAGCAACAAAGATGATCACGTCAGACGAACATTACCATCCTTCAGCAAGCCTTCCACGACAAGGTAAACCGTTTTCAAGGTCAGCCTCGAAGTGCAGCCTCTGAGTGCACATAACTGTAAATGAACCAAGTCAGTAAACAGGCGATGACGCTCGTAATGCTAGAATGCTTCGAGATACCTGTATAACATCCGACAAAAGAGCCAGAATGCCAAGTGATTTGAACTGTGGCAAGACGCGAATTGTAGTGAGAACGGTGTTTGAGGGCGTTAGGACAGACAGAGGGTACGGAGGAAACATTAAGGGCTAGTGATGGACAAGGTTCGAATTAACGAAAAGCCACAATATGGTATGCATTTACGAAGAGCTTACATTGTGACGGAAGGTAGCTTTTTTTGATTTCGGTTCAAAGTAGATCATAAAAGCAGTAGAACCCACAGAGTCCATCACGAGAGTAGCCCACAATCGACGCCATGTAGAAAACCCCACTGGGCGGGCATTTGCCAACGAACATTTCGAACTTGAGTCTGCAATGGTAGAAGTTGACAAAACTGAACTCGAATCACAAATAGTACTCGAACTTTTTCGTAATTTCGGGCTGAATAGTGCAGCCAAACTGGAGAGTTTATTGCTCTGCTGAACCATGGTTCGGCGCTGTACAACCCCCTGATACACAATACGTACTCCAAAATGAGTGTTATCCATTGGCCAAAACTGCGGTGGAACCGAGTGAGTCAGCGCAGAGCAAAATTGGCACATAACGCTCGTTCCGTTTGCAGACAGCTTGCACGCTGATTTGACAACGGGCACCGTAGAGACATTAGATATTTCCTTATCCGGACGTTTTCCTGACATGAAACGAAAATGGAATCAAAAGTATCTACCCCAGAAACGAGCAAGTGACTATAATAACAAGGGTAGAAAGATGAGAACTGTGTCACTGTTCAAATTTGCGTGTATATGCACGCAAATAAAACAACGCTTTAACACACGGCAAACAGTGTCGACGGAAACAGGGTGTCCGAAAGGCACTCGCGTATATGCAGTAATATAGGACGAAAATGTAAATTAGTGAATTAAGACAGTCAGCTTTGAACGACAAACGATACGTTTTTGAAGCTAAGCGAAGGTGTATAGTGGTAATGGATTCGGCCATAAGTTGCTCAGTATTGGCAACCTGATGTTAGACTCCAATAACGGCAGACTGAAGTAAACAATGGCCCACCGGACAAGCCGCACATCTTCAACTAATCCTGGACGTTTCAACGTGTAAAACAGCATAAATGCAGCACGTAACGAAAACCAATACAGGCTGCATACACCAGACACTCACATGTTGCAAAAGACAGTGTGCTCTATCGATGTAAGTTATCTTTTATCAGTGACGCTTCGTGATAAAAAATGACAACGCACTGACGAAGAAGTTAACTCATTCAGTACGCATAAAGCCAACTGATTACTTGAAACACATATTCTTACTCCGCGTGGAAAGTATGAGGTGCTGTGAACGGTTTAAACACCTACGGTGAATGCACGGTATAGCAATGGGGAGCCTACTTGGTCCTCATTTGGCTCATGCATTTGCCGGAGTAATTGAAAAAATCGTCTTTCCTAGTTTCCGGCTACCTGAAGCTGTACAAACGTGATGCCATCGACATGATGTATTCAACGTGGTTCATTCAACTTTCCGAGTGTACACGCTACTATCGGTTAGGAGATGACCAACATCCTCCAATAATTCTTCCGGAGAGTTAACATTGTTTTAGAGACAAGATAAACCATCACCGGGGTCAACCTCGAATGTCGACTGCTTTTAAGAAAACTGCACAGAAGTGTAAACGAATCCAGTCAACTAAGCAAGCGATGCATACAGGTTTGTCAGTACCTTTTGAGTATGAAAGAAATAACAGGTTGCTCTCTCGGATGTTGTTAAGAGGTTGCTCAAAATAGACCCAATGAATGCTCAGTGTGGCGCCAGATCACAACAAAAATTGTCGGTGCTTCGCTTCTGTAGCCCATGCAAAATCATGTGATAATACACTGCTTCAACAAAAATGTGGACCGGAAGTAAATTACAGACTAGTTATGCAACGCCGGAGGAAACTCGTCATAGTAAAAACTTCATGGAACTTTTTCATCCCAAAATGGAGCAGAGTGATGCTAGCAAAACATCAATCGTGACAGTGTCTAAGAAAGCAAATGTGTCACTGAAGACAATAGTTAAACAAACGCTTTTAGCGGGACTATCAGTTTCATACTGAAACTCAACTACACTGCAAAAAATCTACCACTTCAAAAACAGTGTAGTAGATAAGCTTGTTTTCGACTATTCACTAAAAAGCCAAATATGAAAATGTTGTCAGGGCGAAAGGAACAGAAGAGGTAACAAGTATAGATGAGGTAAACCAGTTCAGGAACACAAACGGAGACAACGTTTTAATTCAATTACACCACAATCGTGACGGTTTGATTGGTCACTGTAGGAAGTGGTGAGTCACGGTGACGGCTTAGAGCGCATCTGTGCGTGAAAAGGTGGATTATTCAGTCGAAGTCCGACCATCAGTTTATAAAGGAATGTGCCAACCACTGACTACATTAGTTAGAGGAGAATCTTATAAAGTTCATATACCGTCCATGTTGGCGTGCGGTACACTAAACGTTCGGAAGATCCATTCGAGTAGCGCCCAATGAAGACATCCAAATCAAACTTAGTCCAGGAAACAACCGTTTTCACACCCAAGAATGGCAAAACGTTCCACTGTTTATATTACCGTGAGACGTAGGGGAATAGAGATGAGCATCCAGACAACCTCACCAGGTAAAAGCATACACAGTATCACATTGAGCTAGCCGGGCTTACTGCACGCTGTGAAATGTATGCGAAAAATGTAACCCATAAACGACATTACAAGACGTCAGCCGTCTAGCAATAGATGGACTTGTAGATTTAACAAGAGCAGTGTTAACCTTCGGTTGCCCTGGCAGAGGTTAAGACTAAAGGGCAAGAGAGGATCGACATTCGATCAAAATTCTGAGTGCAATGTGAGTGCACAAATTTAACAGTACACCTTGAGCTCTTGTACAGATGCGTCGGAAGCTGCCCATCGCAGGGTCACGGGAACATCGAAAAAGTTAATCGATTTTTGTTCTCTGTCTCCTCCAGGTCGGATTAGATCATATTAGTGGACTACGTGACGAAAATCGTAACCCGAAATCACATTAGCCAAAACGAATAGACCGAATCGAAAGACTCGATTTCAATGGATCGATCACTGGCCACTAATTTTATATGGAAAATGTACTGAAGATATGCCAGTGCTGGGAAACGAAGACCTTTCGCAAGAAAGCTAGAGAGAAGCATGAGCATGGATACTGTTTATCGCATGGCAAAAAACGCTTCAAGGACTACAGTGGTAATTGTAAGATCGGGCTGGTAGCATAAAGTGTACTCTGGCCATGAGTTCCCACAGCTGACGTGAAATCACCATCTGAACGAAGTAGATAATCCTGAAACTGTAGGCATATCAGAATGAGAGAACAGGTAAGCCTACAAAAATACAAACGGTTCATAACATTCAGGCGCAGTTCAATGATTTAGAATATTAGCTTTTTAATAGGATGTTACGTGATACGGTGTCGCTGATCACTCTTATAAATTGAGAAAAAGGGCTTAAACTAGGTGTTGATGTTTTGCTTGGTTCACTTTTTGCGACATCAAATAGACATCGTACTACATAAAATATACCTATCAGTCACTTAACACATTCAAAGAGGCGCTCAGGGCAGCGGCTTTTGTTAAGTCAATGGGGTTGGCTTGAGTAGTGCGGCTACGTGCTTTTTGTGTGGGTGGCTGTCTCACTGAATAACGTCACTGCTAACTTACTGACGTGTTTTGTGAGCTTACGTATGTGTAAATACAGGTCATCAAGCCGAACGCGTTCTGTGCAAATCTAGTTGATAGAGCCAATGAATCACATTCGTTTCAATGATTATCGGAGTTGGGTAGAACTGGAAAAATAAATTTTGTTCTTGATTGCCAGTACTGTATGACCCAAACGTCTAAGCTAATTGTGGTGGCTGGATTTCGCAATACGACGTGAACATTGGGTAGAATTGCGCCAAGGTGATTGCATGCAAGTGAGCCGAAGGGAATGGCGGCAGCGAGATGACAAAAGTTTAGTCGAATGCCATCACTATAAAGACAAGTCGAAGCAAAAGATATACACTACACTGCATGTTGTCCAAGAGATATTGACTATAAGTATGGCTTATGCAAGAGTTGGACAGCAAGATCCAATAGAAATTCAATAAATAATCACAACGACCGACATCGTGGCTGGGTCACCACGCTCACAATCGTCAGTAGCTAATGGGTAACCGGCAATAACGATTGCCAAACAAGCCCACGTCGTGTTTTTTTTTTGAAAAACATGACGATAAAATGCCTGATTGTTCATCCGGATATATAGTTCACTTCCGAAATCGTTCGAGGGTATGTACAGTATAACATTCAACACCTGCAATTCACTTAAATACACCCCTCCCTGCTTGAAACAAACAGCTGTTCTAGTTCATAGCCCCAAAAACCTCTAAGTTCGACATTCTTATGGATACGTAGGTACACCATTGGGAGAGACAATTACCGCGATGTAATGGCATCTAATGAAGGTTAAGTTTTATGTTTCAGTATTGAACCGCAGCACTGGCAACTGGAAACCTCATTTACTGGTAATGTTGGCATACGCTTAACAGCAATAACAATGGCGATGGGTCCGCATGCGAAACTGTTGCGACCGCGTTCGAAAAGTTGCAGACAACAGTTGGCGACGGTTAGGGTCGTCATGTCATTATTAGCTGAAGTTTAGGGCCATATCAAGCAACAGCAAGAGTAGTATGAATACAATCAGCTAAGGTCGTCTGAAGTCACGACGCTGAAAGTCGCCGTTCAGAAGCAGTTGTGGCCGCGGCATCTACAACAGAATTAGTAAAACAATATAACAGAAGCTAACTATCATTCGGACAGTGGGACCATCCTCGAGACATCTATCAAGTGTTATGAAGAGCTATTTCATCGAGTCGCAGTAAACGTAGATGACAGTGCCCAACTCCGACTACTTAAACGTCAGCTTGAAACAACGGAACTTGGTATTGTTAGTACATTTTGCCCAAGTATCCATATGATTGTACATTCCAAGACACTAAGTACAATTCAAGGGGAACTGTTTTAAAGCCTACGACAATGGTCAACACATGATCCCATCGTTGGTATGACTCTAACGAAGCAGAACACGAAGCGTACGTTGGCTCTCGCTATAAATATGACCAGTCCAACAATTGACCACGCAGGAAACAAGTAAGTATTGACCCAATATGACCAGACTGCTAACAGCCAGTAAGACAAACAGGCGTAAATGGAAGACTGCATAAACGTACATCGGTCGTCTACAACAGTGGGAATTTTGGCGCAACATCTCCCTTTTTAACACTTAAACGAACAACTGAGTGACGAACACGACTAGATATGCGAAGATCACAAGTGTCTGGGGATGTTTGGTCTGTGGGCGTTAGTGACAACGTATCAAGCGATGTGTCGATCGGTAGCTGATTGTTGAACTTTTGACAATCTTGGCTCTTTTCAGCTCGAATTCGATAGACAACATTACACTCGCGATTAACGATTATGCCCGAGAGCCAAACGTTCCTGTTGTAACGCGTATTCCGAACGTGTACTGCATCTCCGAGTGGGAATTATCTGGAGTATGTCGGACGATGCCTGCTGAACTACAATTCCATTGGCTTAATTCCTCCTGTCGAAAAGATCCTTGGTCGTGTGGCATCAAGTGGAATTCTTAACCATCTTCCCAGGAATGCTTCGGCCGATGATTGCCGTTCCGGCGTCGCATGCTACTGTTGATACGAAATTTTCGAGATGCCACTGCACCGAACTGTGATCCTCTGTCAATCACTGAGATCTCGGGAACACCAAATTGAGAGAACAATCTTCGGAGATGAGAAAGGATTGTTGATTTCGTGACCACTCGCGCGGGAAAAACCTCTGGCCACATTGAGTGTATATCGACGGGCTTGCAAAATCAAGGTGGACCCGAGACCATGCTTTGTCAGCCTTGGGTCTCGAGTATACATCAGATGTAGCAAGTTCAAATCAAACTTGATTTGACTGTCGACTACCCGCAGATAAACATCTGCGATCCACCGATTTCGTGCGATGATGGCCAGAGTTGTTGTAAATCTGCCGTATTCACTACACCATCGGCCTACATCAGTGTACAAATTTTCACGACCATAACTTCTTTCAATATTTTATCTACCGAATCAGTTGGCCAATCATTCTGAGGGTACTGCATGGCTTGCTGTAATGAACGAACCTTTACTGTTGCCCATGCCACCATTTTCGCAGGTGATATTAGGCTGCAGAGTGAGTCCGAAGAAAATCCGAAACCATCATCATCATCCACTGATAACCATGAAGTGTGTAAGTCCACACCAGGTTTCATGGCTGTTCTGCTACGAGGCGGAATAACACATTCACATGGCCAAAACTCTATGCTTTCATAAGTCAGACTTCAAAATTGTATCCTAGTAACATCGCAGCTGTTCGCTGTGATCAATTAGCAGTATAAACCGAAATGTCCTTTCGCTGCAGAGAAACTGCACAGAAGAGAATTGTGAATCGCGTGTAGCGTAAACTTCCACTCGCGTAGGATTGTGTGGATTTTTTTTAGCTGTAAATAAACGCGAGGTCTCTTATTTCTATGTATGGTTGTAGTGATTTCCAGTTGAATCACGTATGTGCGACACATGCGAGACTGCTTTTGTAAACTAGTGTAGAATAGTTGTTCCATTGCCGTACTCCGATGCATCATCTGCTACAGTTATTTCTAATTGTGGGTCCCAATGGGCTAAAAAGCGTGAGTTAAGAGACGTCAAAACGTGCAGGGTACGTACGGTGGGAAAATTCCCGATCTGCTGAGCACAGCCATGGAAAGCCCCTCGTATGTAGATGACTCCATAGTCAGGAGTGTCGCACATAGAAAACGAAACTAGTGAATAGCTCACGCGCTTACTCACGTTGCATGACCCACATCTGAAAATCTATCTGAGTAGATGATTAACCGGAAATCAGGGTACCTTTCTCAGAGCTTACACTAGTTAATAAGGCCCGCCCTCATTTAGATTCATCACAGAGATCATCCGAAGCACCATCTATCGTGAGTGTTGGGATAATGCCACAATTAACCCAAAAATGTTGTTTTTCTTCTTTACCACTGTATGAACCTCCACTACTGTATGGACCTTCACCACTGTTTGAGTCTTCACACTGTATGAGCCTCCGCTTGAACATTAAAAATACGGTGGAGTTTTCCAGTGTGTTTGAACACGTTTGGTTGAGATCAAATATACCCTTGGCTGAAAGTTCCCTGTCTTCCTGACTTCTTCATTTGCGGTTGTCCGTGCGTCGTCGTACAGTCCGTGATAACGCAGATCGTTAGTGCAACCGTCGTAGCTAAGCCGGGTTATCGTGAACGCTGGGCGTTAGTGATTTTTCATCAATTGTCAATCCACGCGGTTCATAACAGCTTTGGCGACGGAGATTTTCGGATTCATCGCCTCATCATGTCCTCCGATCCAGAATTGAAGCAAATGATGCCAGCGCAAATACGATCGATGAAGCTCATCATTACACGGTTTGCCACAATGGGGTCATCTACGCATTCAGTTGATCCGTCACCCGTGGATCACACGGCCAGGAATATCCACGAGTTCCCGTATGATCCTGATGCCGGTGTATCATTCGAGTAGAGGTACAAGCGGTACGAAGACGTTTTCACAGTCGAGTTGGTCAACCGAGACGACGAGACCAAGGTGCGCCTGCTTCTCCGGAAACTTGGTCCGGTGGAGCACGTTCTTTACTCGAACTACATTCTCCTTGTCGAGCCTCGAACGTTCAGCTTCGCGGACACTGTGGAAAAACTGGAGAAGATTTCCGGGGATACCTGTTCTCTATTCAACGCCAGGTTTCAATGTCTCCAACTGGTCAAACGTGACAACGACGATTTTGTCACATACGCTGGTTTGGTCAATCGTGAATGCGGTCGGTTCAAACTCGGTTCACTCACTGAAGACCAATTCCGATGCTTGGTATTCATCTGTGGTCTCTAAGCTCCCAGCTACGCTGATCTTTGAACGCGGCTCCTGACTATAATCGATCAGCAACCCGAGACGAAACTGGAGAAGATGGTCGATGAATGCGGTCGACTGATCAACCTGAAACGTGACTCCGCGGTGATCCAGAACCCGGAACGAGCCCCTCGTTCGGTGCACATGATTTCCAAGCCCCAGTCTCCTACGAGAACCGGTCAAGCCAGCCACGACAAGCTTCCTTCTGCTTGCCGTTACTGTGGTGCGTGGCACTACCACAGGTTTCGCTCATTCCGGCAACATCGTTGCAGGAAATGCCACATGGTCGGACACAAAGATGGGTTCTGCCCGAAACGATTGGCGGCCCGGGGCAAGCCTGCCTCGGTCCAAAGACTCAAGCACCATGGCAAACCGGTTGGCAGATCATCCAGTCTGCTGGCCACTTTAAAAGTCAATGTCGCGGAGAATCGCAAGTTCGTGTCGGTCCACATCAACGGTCGTCTGGTTCGTCTACAACTGGATACAGCCTCCGACATCACGATCATCTCCGGGGCTCTCTGGCGAAAACTGAGCAGCTGTCCTGTCCATCGATCATCCCAAACCGCCACCAGTGCTTGTAGTGGTACCGTGCAGCTGACTGGTCAGCTGCATTGTTCGGTATCATTCCAGGCAGCAACGATCAACGGGACGTGTTACGTTTCCGACTATCACCTGAATCTTATGGGTCTTGACTGGATCGAACACCTTGGCCTCCTAAATCTTCTCATCCGGTCAATCTGTAACCACGTGCGGTCCGTTGACACGCATGGCGACCTGTCCGACCACATCATTCATCAGTTCGCTCCGGTATTCCAAAGTGGTCTTGGTCAATGCACCCGCACTCAGGCAACATTGCACCTTCGTCCGGGAAGTCAACCGGTTTTTCGACCCAAACGGCTGGTACCACATGCTGCCCTTCCTCTGGTCGATCAAGAACTGCAACGTTTTGAACAACTTGGTGTTCCGAACCCGGTCGCACATTCTGAATGGGCCGCACCGATTCTCGTGGTGAAGAAGTCCAATGGGTCCATCCGGATCTGTGCAGATTTCTCCACTGGGCTCAATGAGAGCTTAGAAACGAACTGCCATCCGTTTCCCGTTCTCGAGGACCTGTTCACAATGCTCAATGGTGGCACATGGTTCGTCAAACTGGACTTGGCGGAAGCATACTTCCAAATCGAGGTCGCACCGGAATCCCGTGAACTGGTCCCGATCAACACTCACACAGGTCTATTCCAATACACCAGGCTCCCGTTCGGCGTGAAGACGGCACCCGCCATCTTCCAGCAGATTATCGACGCCATGATCTGGGGTCTACCGGGTACAGCCGCATACCTGGATGATATTATCCTCATGGGTCGCTAAACCGAAGAACTCCACAGTCGCACCGTGGCTGTGCTCTAGCGCATCCAGGACTACGGGTTTCGAGTGAAGTCCGAAAAGTGCCAGTTCTTCCTACCGTCGATAAAGTACCTGGGCTTTGTCTTCGACTCTGCCGGTCGCCATCCTGACCCAGAGAACATTCGAGCCATTCAACAGATGCCAGCTCCTACTGATGTCGCAACGCTTCGGTCAGTTCTTGGACTCATCAGCTACTGCAGTTCATTCTTGTCAAGTTTACATGATGTTCGGGCTCCGCTAAACCAGCTGCTACAGAAAGAAGCTAAATGGAACTGGGCGGCTGGATGCGAATCGGCTTTCACAAAACCGAAGACGATGCTCACTTCAGATCTCCTCCTGACACACTGAGACCCATCTCTCCCAATAGTTATGGCCGCGGATGCCTCCAACTACGAAGTTGGGGCAGTGGTTTCGCATATCTTCCCTGACGGTTTTCAAAAAGCTATCGCTCATGCTTCCCATACACTGAGTCCTGCGGAAAAGAACTATGGACAAATTGAGAAGGAAGCCCTGGCTATCATCTTCGCGGTGAAGTTTCACAAGCTGCTCTGTGGTCGGCATTTCTCACTGCTTACCGACCACAAGCCAGTTTTGTCCGTGTTGGGTTCGAAGGAAGGGATCCCGGTCTATTCCNGAACTATGGACAAATTGAGAAGGAAGCCCTGGCTATCATCTTCGCGGTGAAGTTTCACAAGCTGCTCTGTGGTCGGCATTTCTCACTGCTTACCGACCACAAGCCAGTTTTGTCCGTGTTGGGTTCGAAGGAAGGGATCCCGGTCTATTCCGCCATCCGACTGCAACAACGGGCAATGATATTACTGGGGTACGACTTTTCGATTGACTATCGCCGCAC
>QNGE01009412.1:0-12946 GCA_008508345.1 Paragonimus westermani
CCATTTCACTTTTGACACTAACACCTGTTGTCTGGCATCTATGAAAGGCACCAGTCACGGCTAACAATCTACGAACACTTCAACGGGATTCGATAAATTCACAGTCTGTTTGCTTTGTATTCACGGTTGCGTTGGCGTTGTATGGTTTTATGAAGAGGTGCTCTTCCATCCAAACTATTAGTTTGGATGCAACACTAGCACACTTGTAATCGTATTGCCACGTGAAAAAATTGATTCATGCCAGTCCGTCTGCTATCACTTTGACAAGAGTAAGGTTTTAGTCAAGAACCGGCGTCTATTTGATTCCTAGTCAAATACCATTAGCTGCTCAACCCATCCATTCATAGTATAGGGTGTTGTGGAACTGAACTGCCGATTAAGTTTAAAGGTAATTGCTCCATTTTGGTCAAACTGGTTAATTAAACAGAACTGTCGCAATAATTCATTATATACTCAAGATAGAGTGAAATCAACAGAACGGCATATTCAGGTTTAACGGTTTCTGTTTCCGTTAGTTCAAGCACTTGTTCTTTCCTCAACGGAGTTGGGGTGTTATCAGAGCTCGACGATGTAATATTGCACCGAGACTCTAGTCCCCTTCAAGACATTGCTAGCTGACCAGTTTACTTTGATAGCAAGTTTCAAAAACAGTGTTGGGTGGTGTTAAACACAAAGTGATCACTGAATCTCTGTAGTAGTCCAAAGGATTTTTCGTTTTTTGTGGAGCATTTGAATTTCCGTTGAGTTGAATTTTCTGACGTCTAACCAACCATAAAACTCTTTTGTACTCAACGCAATTTTAATTTTAACCATTCTGTCAGAAGCGTTCGTCTCATCATTCAAAACTATTTCCACAACCTAATCATTGTTTTCTGCTAAGAACTATCCGAAATCAGCTTGACTGTTTACACGAAACGTCTGCTCTAACTCGAACATCTCTACAGAACAAACAAGTGGTTATCTTGAAAAAACGTTACCATTCACTCACTGGCGCACCTATTTACACCTCCACCCGAGTCCTAGTTTACCAAAAATGGAGGGTTGGTGTCTATAAGGTGGTCGCGTTTATCACCTGATCGATCTCAACTGTTCAGGATAAAACGACAACTAATGTTGGTCGTGTTGCTGATGGTAACTTGTGGTTCAGTACTTGGTCCAACGGGAAAACGGTGCTTAAAAGCACTATACTTGAGTTGTCAAGGCATGCCAAATAAATTTATGCGCGAGTGTCAAGGGTTGTATGTTAACTTACTTCCTGAGGCCTGGTTGGAAATTAACTGTCAGCAAAATAACACGCCTGAATGATTATCAAAGCGTTACAACAAGCAATGCCAAAAATTGTGAAAAATACAAAATACTCTTTGAAAGCAGTAGGTTGGTTATCGTAACACACCCGAAAAACAATACACTCAACTTTGGCACTTGTGTGCCTGTGCGTTCACTATTGCTTCGAAGTGCGTCTCATTGCCTTGACAGAATTTGTTGCTCTACGTGCGAGATATTTTGGGATATTTTACCGTTAAGGAAAAATTGATCGTCGATTTTAGAGAGAGATTTTCAAAGTTTTGGTGAAAGTAACCGAATGTTTGCTTAATTATCCAGCGACCCTCCAAATTCAGATAGTAGCTTATGAGAAGTTGTGAACTTATCGCACTGGCACGTTTGAAAAATGTGAAAGGAAACTGCAACCTTTGAGACCTAGCCGATAACAACTTTTTACTCGTTCTTGTTGGTTCTAGCATATATAAAATAAGTTACAAAACTAGCGAAGGATGAACATATGAGTGGTATAGCAAACGGTCGCATTCACATGCTTTTAAGTGTCCAATTTTTCTCAAACACTGAAATGTGTCAAACGACCCCATGTGAACCTCTCTGAAACTGCGAATCCGTTGTACGCAAGGTTGTTTACAGGGTTCTTTTACAAATCACTACTCTTTTGTTTATTCAAACATTTTTGGGCTTGAACTCTTTCCAAAAAATTTCCGAAACTATCCACGGTTATACACTGTCTATCAAGGAGACAGTAAGCAGCGTACTACGGGCAGAAAAAAAACTTGATGTATTAAAGGTTCATCAAGAATAATTAAGCTCTTTGCGTGGTGAATTAACAGGTCGAAACCTTTTGTACCCTATTTCAATTTGTCTGGAGCGGGGCGAACACGGGGCTCATGAGATGAGTTCAATTTGTTCACTCTGTTTAAAGGGAAAACCTGACTGAACAAACTGTTAGCTGAAAATGAATGAATAATTACCTTTAATTTCCTATAGACTTAAACAAGCGCAGTGTATCTGTTAAGTATTTTGGGGCACACAACGGAGACTTATGACAAGTGATTAACAACACCTCAATAAACTTGGGCAGTTTTACTCGGTTATGTGTTGTGGTAACACGGAATGTTGAAATTATTTCTGCCGTGTGGCCGGTCTGAGATAAATGCTTAGTACTCAACACTTATGTTGAAACATTTTCATAATAGCTAACTAACTTGCATTTTTGTGTAAGACAGTCTGTCCTCTCCTGAACTGTCGGATACTCACCTCCCTTAACACTCTTAGTGTTTTACACTCATTCAGGTTTTCTGCAGACCACTTTCACCTGCACGGATAAGTTAAAATTTCAATTCTTGAAATCTGCATTAAAGCATACCTTCCGGAAATGAGTTTGGTGTTCTTAGTATACTATTTTAAAAATACTACGTCAACTCTACTGCGCTGATTTGGAACCAAAAATCCCAAAACTGTGAAGTGATGATTCATTGAGCTAAGCCTCGCGAAGTATCTGTTCGTTATTCGACAAGAATTAAGAGCGATTCAGCCGTTGTACTTCACTGCCCATGTTCATAACAATGTGAAATGGAAGCGCTTTCTTTCATTGCTTGATGAAGTAATTTATGGTCAAGGTGTACTGTGAATTTGGTTCCTGTCCATGCGTATTCTAGCTTCTTTTTCAACGTTCTAAAACTATACAGCCATAGGATTTATATATTCTCAGTTCTCTAAGAAAAACGCGCAAAAGTACATGCAACGCAGAGTAAAAGTTCGTGCACTTGCTAGTCACATCATCAAAACAGTTAGCCAGTGGACAACAATCCGTTCACAGGCTTGTTCAAATGTCGATTAGACTCGAGTTTCCTGATTCACTTATAATGGGTAAACGAACCTAGTTCACCGATGTAGTCCTGATTAGGTGATCAATGAGAAATTTTTGCAAGGTCAATTAGACAGACGAATGACCTCGGGCTGACAAAGCGAATTCTTGTTCAGCAAACTAAACCAACCTGTTTTGTTCGTTTCTAGCAACATTGCAAGAAAGTAATCTGATGAACCACATTGAAAGGTGTTTAAGATTTTGAGCTTACGAAAGCAACAGTCACAAGTCAACCATAGATAATGTCCACAAATTGTGTTTCCATCCACAAACTTGATAGAAACCGATGATACTTAGAAAAACTGAATGAACGGAACTGATTCAGTTGAATTCTAAGAAAGCGTGTGTGGCATATTTTTGTCACATAAACGAAATTCCAGCGTATTTCATCCATTTAACCTTAAAAATTTAGTTGTTGGTATATACTTCAAACTCTGTTCACGAATAACTCATCGCATCCATTTTTAGTCATAGCAATTTTCCCTAGTGTTCAGGTGGCTGTTTCCCTGAGTCTTGTGATACCTGAATAAAATTTCTCTCGCAATTTATTTGTTGCTCCCTTTGAGTAACAGGAAAAGAAAGCCGCATTGCGTTCCGTGAAAAAATAACGAAAACGGAGAGTTTCAACTTTACACAAACGACTTTCTAGCCACAGAACATATAATTAGGACTTTATGTACGCTCAAATCGGTTAACCCGGTGGTTGAACAGGTCATCTGAATGTCTGAGAGAAAAAGCCAAATAAAAATTCTTACCAGAGAGACAAAGGCTTTACTTGATTTTCTTAACATTCAATATTACTGCTTCTACTGTGTAACAGGCACGGTCGATTGACGCAGTCGTCAATGACGAGTGGTCTATGTTTTACTATGGTAAAACTTGCAGCAGCCATTGTTCAGTAATGTCATTCTAATTGGCCACCTGACTATGCATATCGCATTTAGAATGATTACTGTGAAAGAATGCCAACACTGAATAAATTACAAAACGTTTGTACGCATCCGAATATTCCATAGGACAAGTCGATGTTGTTCCATGGAGATTGATGATGATTTCTGAGAGTAATGACATTGCTGTCACCAATCTGTGTTGGCATGAATCAGTGGATTGTCTAGTTCGACATCGTACAGAGTAGAAAACCTCCGGCAGCCTACTGGGAATCTTCAGGTGAAGGAGTTATGCAAAGACGACTTTCTAACTCCAGCAAATTCCACGAAGCTAAAGGCTTGCTGAATCTTTGCAAAATGTTCTGTTTGTTCCTGAGTTGAAAAGGTGATTTTATGTACTGGTGAAAACTGGGCACTAGAATATGGTTAAGAAGTGAATTCTGCATATGCTCAATCTAGGACCGTCAGTTTTGTTTCGCGTTCTTTTCTAACTTACTAAAATCTGTCGTCATCAGGGAGATGTAACCACTGTGGAACTTGTGCGTACAGAAACGGTAGATGGCTTGAAGTACCAAAACTTTCAAAGCAAAAGGTATCTGGATACTTTACTTGACACGCATTGTGGTTCAGGTTGCCAAAGTTACTAAATTCAGGTGGCACAGTGTTTGAGTTTAACTGTGTATAAATCATGAAACCTAATCATGAGTGAATTTACTTGTGTGTTGGTTGAGTTTTCCCTGGAAGCAAACGCTTCTGACAAATTATCATGAAAATGGGTCATCAACCAACTTTTTGAAGTGGAAAGATTTCCACGTTAATCTTGGTCCGATAAAATGATTGCGCTGTAAACTTAAATTAATGGGAACAAAGCAATGAATTCTCCGTATGCCTCATTTGTTTTGATGAAGATATTTGCAAATCTGCTAAGAAAGCATAATGTTGGACTAAGCCAAATGCGAAAAGGGATTACAGATTACAAATTACACATGTTAATTGCTCAGTTCATGAATATTGTTCTGACCGTCGATGTTATCAGGTTGCTGACATTTTATTTCACAAGAACGATTCATCTTATTATGGCTATTATGCGGCTTATCTCATTAGGATTCGACTCTCTTTTCTTTAACGTAGGTTTACTGTATACAATGTATATGAACATTCACTTGCTTGCCAAACATTTAGGTTCGTCGATGGCAAATTTTGTTAAACGGACAGTGATGAATGTGTACCGTCAAAACCTTACACAAGAGGGAACAAATATATTACAGATTCGTGGATTGCACTTTATTCGCACCTAGAAACACCATCCCCCCCGAGGTTAAACAAATGATATTTCCCCAGATTTGTTCGCTGGCTGGCCACTCTCATAGTGTTTTATGTAACATCTTCAATGGATGTAATTGGAACAGTCTAACATTAGCGTACACATCCTGAGCTGCACACGTACTTTGTGAGCCACTCCAGTCTAATTTACTAATAGCAAATTTTTGTTGTTTTCTTCAATGATCCACACTGTCTATCTGATACTTGAATAATACTAACCCTTTAGTCTATTCAGGATCGCAGATCATTGCCAATAAACGCATCTGAATAACGATTGTTCAACCGTACCCATCAGTCGGAGCTCTGTTTCCAACACCGTGTCCGGACAACAGCAACTTCGTGATTGACGAATTCACAAGCACATGACCCACTGTTATACTCTGTCAATTACACAGAAGATTTTGCTGATTCGAGTTTACAAACTGTATGTTTCCAAGTTTTATTGTCACAGGCTTCAAAAGAAACCTACTTTTCATAATCTTAAGCAATTGCCAGGCCATGTTATGTTGGATGCTATGGGTGAAAATTCATTTGTCACAGTTAAGAAAAGCGTCACACTCTAATATGTGTACACACGCTCAGAGCTGACTTACTAACCTCTTCACGTGTACCAAATGCATTCACGTTTTGTCAGGTTATCATTAACCGAAACAATTTTTGTGTCCGTAATTGCGGCCTTACCTGACTTCATAAACGATATCTCATCTATCTATTCATGTTCTCTCGTTAGGTTGATTAGGTTACTTGTCTGTACCATCGGACCTTCTTGCTAAAACGGTTGGTAACATCATTCAGATCGGCGTTCTGAGTCACTTGTCATAAAAAGTCAAGATAATTTATGAAGGTTCATAATCTAAGACGCGTGACACATTAGATAGTGAAGTGAGTTTCTTCAGTCAGCGAAATCTGTGGAACAGTAAACTTCTGACAGCTAACACGATACCCAGACTTTTCGTTTTCAGCTTACCATTGCCTAAAACGTGCTCTCATTTCGCTAGTGACATTTCTTAATTGAAACGCAATTTTAACAGGACGCCGCTAACTAAAGTTTTGTAAAATGAAATGAATTGAAAATCGATTGTACTGACGTGCTTTTTTGCGACCGTAGCGAAACTACGAATAAATAGGTTTGACGAGGAAATCAAATTGTGTGATGTAAGCAGGCATAATATTTTTAGGTAATGAAAACACAAACACCTAAAAGAGAAAGTGCGGGATTTCTGTTCACTGCGCAAAGATGGAGAGAGTTTAAAAACACAACCATGTAAACAATTTGATCAATGGGTGCTTCGACATTGTTATTGCGACCACTCACACGTTATACGCTTGAACTTCTTCCTATTGATTACAGTAAGTGTCATTTCAACACAGATTGTTTACGAAACGCGAGTGGACGGATGAACGCGTTGGATTTGTAAAATTTTAGCACACTTATGTTGCAGAAAACAAATCGTCACTCTTTGCCGGGTTTCAAGAGGGTGTTTAACGGTCGACGGGGTTTACCTAAGCTGCCGTGTGGGCAAATTCATTTCAACGGCTCCATGCTGTGTACGCAGTCCAGCTGATATGTTCACCAAAATGAATGCACATCCTACACTTAGTCCTTCCAATAAAACTCATCACAGTCATGTAAATCTGCCAATAACTCGAAAAATTGAAAACGCATCTTGTCCTCGTTTGCGATCGGACGTGGGAACCGTGATTGTGCACAACATTCAATGCAAACTAGGGTTTAATTGTTTTGCAACCTAGTGACCACTAAGCTGAATTTACATGTATACAGTTTTCAAAATCAGTTAGTTTTAATAGTTGTGCATCATGAGATTATTTAAGTTTTCTACATCGACAATAAGGTATTCGGCTGACTTACCTGGTTAATAGACAAATTATACAAATATTAGCTGACAAAGACTCAGTGAAGATTAGTCAGTCAACGTGGGTAGATCCACTGCTTCTAAAGCCGCTGTGGAAAGCCAACAGCGGAAATATCACAAAGTTAGTGTATAAACGAAAATTAATTCGACGATTGCGGTGGATTCTTGATAAAAACGATGAGACATGCTGTCCACACCTTCATCTTTCAGGCGTTTCTTTTCTCGTTGGTGTCGAGTAACTTTACCTCTAGCTGTGAGTACCCTGTCCAAACAGTCATTTCTCGCCATCTAGTTGTATATATATATATGTTGTCATTTTTTCCAGTCCCAAGTGCGTCGTGAAAATCATTCGCTTTGAAACCAGTTAAGTGATCGAATTGTCTTAGCCTACGTCGATTTTCGACTCATCAAACTTGGTTTTTGAAGGCTAATTTCCTTGCATGCTTTTTCACATGAACACTGCTTTGGATATGATATTGTGTTTTACTCTATGTCTACGGAGAGTCAGGGAATTCTTGCAATTAATTCAATTATTGTAAGTTTTGTTGACTGTTAACTGTCCTTTACTTGATGAGGCACCTGCGAAAGAACTGAACGCCGGCGTGTACAACACGTGCAACCTCTGACTAGCCAGCAATCCACACTAAGCTTTCAACCACAATGGAACCCTTAGCAAGGAGCACCCTTAATGTAGATCGTGTTTCAAAAGGACGGGACAATTTTCACTGAAGCTTTATGACGTGTACGGAATCTATTTGACACTACCAAGGAACAGGCATTTCGAAACAAATCATCTTGTCTAGAATAAACTACACCAAAGCATGTCATTTGTTAGGTCAACTCTATGTTCACTATTTCCGATCTGACTGGGTTCCAGGATCAATGGAACGGAGGTTGAGGCTTAACGCACTGGGCAACCGAGCGTAGGTAGTCCAAACTGGAAATTTTTTGGAATACTGGTATCTACCTTAATGGCAGCCATATAAGAAGTTGTCTGCACTACTGATGTAATAATTCATCTTCTGAAGATGAAAATAAATGTTTGAACAGTACGTCAGCTTTTATGTTTGCTGACTGTTTGCAAGTAGCATTCAGTCCCAGTACGACGTAAATTGTATTGACGAATAGTGCTCGGGTGGCGCCGAAAATGACCGGAAAATCTCCAAAGAAGATGCCGAGGATGGTTTTGTTTCTAAGATGTAGAATATGTCAACCCGTCAAGACGGTACATTAAGTAGGTCGACATATCGTAAGCCTACATGTACAGGTCAGTAGATCAAACTCAATGGTTTTTGCCCGCTGGACGCAAACAAAATCTAGCCTAAGGTTTGGCAACTGAGGCAAAAAAGAGTTGTCCGGATTATGTAGTAGAGTAAAAATTGGTGACAGTTGAAAACACTGAAAACAAACAATTAACCGGAGTTTTTCACTGCTTTAAATACAATGGCTAAATCTCGCATTGTTAAAAAGAACGCGGTGCTTTTATGATTTCCTGTTAAAGGAGATACTGTGTCAGATCAGTTCAACTGGTGCATGTGCCGGTCACCTAGACGTATCTATCTAGCAGCAACCTTAAGGAGTTAGTCCAAATCAATGCCGATGTTGAGATTGGGCCTAAAAGACAAGCTATCAATCCATGATCAACAAATGTTCACTTTCAAGCTACTGTTGTACTGCAGAACATAGTGATCGTATCACCAGGCGCCTATCAAATAGGATCAAGGAAGATCACCTAATTTGGATCGCAACCCGTTACCGTAAACCAACTACTAGTGCCATTTTTGTAAACCTTGCGGACACCTACAATCATATCGATGTTAACAAAGCATCCTGGGTTGTTTACAGAGTTGTCGTCGCCCAACATGAAACAGTCAATCAGCTCATTCTGGCGACCACTCAATCGTTTGCAATCAGATTGTACTCTGAAAAGGAATTTGTTTGGTCCATGCAGCGTCCGTGGCCGCAGGTCAATTACACTTATGTTGTGCACACAAATATTTGCCCTTGGTCTTGAGACGTAACATCAATTCGAATTCGAAACAAGTCTAACCAACCGTTATGTGGAACATAGTGGTTGCTTTTATTTTCGCTTCTTGGTTTTCACCGTTTTTCTTATAACAGGTTTTGATAGAACTTGCGTAGTTGTGTTGCCCTGCAGAAGAATTATCGAAGGGAATTGTTCGTCAGATCGTTGCTTCCTTCCAATTTATTCGAACACAAATTCCTTCATATGTCAGTTTACACTTGTCACTCGCTTAAACAAGGTTCGTCGTATCTGTTTTTAAATTCTCCAAATCGATAAAGAAACGCATTAGCAAAATGTGTAAAATGTTATTCAAAAAAATTGCGGTTATTTCTAACTTTAAATCGTCCATTCCTAACAGGGACTCAGAGGCCGATTACGGTTGTGCCTATACCATTTTCAGTTAGTGGTTATTCGAAAAATGACCAGAGTTGACTGTATTCATACGGGTCTAATGTAACCACAACCGAAGATTGGTCAGCATTTATGGAAGCACAAACGATTAGTCAATATACACAAATCCTGTAAGAGAGTAACAGTGGTTAAGAAAGCTTGATTATACTCTCTATAAAAATGTTGTGTAGAGTGAATCCTACAGTGTGAATGCTCTTGGCTGAAGTTAATGCAAGAAATCTGTAGACTACTCTTTCATGCAAAATGTACACAGAATCCAATGCCTTTCATACATCACTCTATATCTTGAGATTATTGTATACTCAATGGGTTTCAAAATGTCACGCATTTTCATTTCACTTGGTACCGTTTCGTCTACTGTTTTTAATGAAACCCGGAGAGGAGATGGAAATAGAAAAGTTCCAGTAACGAAAAAACCGTCTCATCTATTTTGCAGTCCATCTCACAACCTTGATGTTTCTTTCTTGGTAATGGTCAAGTGATCAAATTTACAATGTTTGTTAACATTCATCTGCAGTTTTATTTAAAACCGCGTACGAAGTCCACATAAGTGTGATTGTTATGACTATAATGGTACCTCTGCAAATTTTCATTGGGTAAATGGTGTATGGACTAAGATCTACTTCCATCTTGCAACTCTTATTTCCCGACGTTTTGGTCAGCCACACCCTATGTCCATGCGGACTATTCTTCTAGAGCTCGGTGCTTCGTCCATCGTTTCCTAACGTTTCCTAGTAATAAAATCTTGAATACTTTGAAGTTAGGAAAATTTAATGATCAGTGCAATACAGTGCTATTTACCCAAAAATAGAACCCTCGAGAACGAATTTCCTAGTCCGGAAAAATTGTCGCGAAGTTTGAACTATTTTGCTCACGGTACCTCGCCCAAACGAACAAACATCACAAAAACATGTTAGGCACTGGTTGTTAATGAAAGAAAATTAGTGTCCCAGAAGTGAACAGTACACATCTAATCCAACTTCTTTACACATCTGAAGCTACCATTTTCTTTGTCAGCGTGAATAGAGCAAAAGAAATTAACACGTAGCACAATTTATGCACGAGCAGGTTTCGCTACTTCTCTATTGACTACTGATGATGTTTATCGCAGACAGCTATGAAATTATGTTCAATTTGCAAATGCAATTCTTTGCTAACCCGTCTTTCTAAGTCTGCTGGGTTATCAGTTTACTCAACAATTGAGAACCGTGATCAAACTCTAGAGATCAAATCCATCTATTCAATGTGGTCCACAGGATCCATTACGTTTCGTGTTCTGATTTCCACTCGAAACAAATGTTCGCAACGGTATACCAGGGTCACTGTAATCAGACACCGTTATCCCATTTTGAGCATAAAAAGAACTGCTTGTGACGTTCATGCTTCCTTCATAACAAATGAACTGGTTTTAAACTTTGACCTATTGTAGTTGTTTTATGATTTGGAATTTTGTATATTTATCTCTTCTGCAGTAAACAACGGCAGTGATGTGACGAAATCTGCTTGAGCATAAAGCATGTCACGCCAATCTTTTGTCTGCCCTTTTCTTTACACATTAAGTGCCAGCCATACCGCAACGACACACTAGTAAGTTGTAGTCAACCTGCAACCGATTCAAGAACTTAACCCGAAGCCTAATCAGCATGCTAAAGTGAACTTGGTTCGACGAAACTTTGTTTTCAGTACCCATAATATTGATCCGGTTTAGCTTAGTTTGAACTTGTATACTGGCCTAAAATCCTGAAACCAACATCAAACTATTGTTTTTAACCGGCTGCTAACATTTCTAGGTGAGGTTGTTCAATGGTGACCTACAGCGAACACTAGAAATTCTTACAAATGGAGTGCCACACGCAAAGTGTGTATCATGTTTCTCTTACCTGGTAGAGTTTCAAAGATTTTTATGACAATGAACTGGCTGCGAAGCATCCTCCAAGGTGAAACCTCCGTCACTCATATCTTAATTTGGTCTTAGTTCAAGCCCAGCACGGTGTATATCATGGTTTCCCTGTAGTTGGTGGTGCATGTGTCTGAGAAATTTTTATCTGTGAAGCCTAACGAAACTTAGGTTCATATTGCCATTGCATTCCACTGGGGGATTCAGCTCCGATCATTTTGCCTCTATATGATTACTGCCTATACCAATGTGCCACTTGAACTTGTATAATGGTTACAAATTTGTCACGGTATTTCGTAAGCGAATGCCTTCCAACACTGTGCTTATTACTGTGAGGCTACTGTGATCTGATCTAGCAAGCAACATAGTGATAAGACTCCAGTTATGATCACGAACGTTGCCAATAGTCGCTTGTCCGGGTGAAAATGGCCTATCATGCCTGACTGTCACAACGCCGACGAAGAGCTGATGTGGCTTGAACGTATTGACATGACCACCATCTCAACTGAGCACCCAGCTTCATTCTGACTGATCACATTCTTGCTCGGATTCACCAGCAGGGGATCTAAGTTGAAGAGAATTGAACTCATCAGCATTCTTATGAGTAATCGGAATCCCTATCCATAAGACCCACAGGCCCGTGTCGAATTTCTTCTGGAAGAAACAATCTGCATCATGAGTAGCTGACTCTCTAACACGTCTGTTTAGGAATGCATAGTGCACAATCCCTGTGAGGTTGCAGTGGTCGGTGTTATGGGTGGTAGTTACTATCTTCTGGTGAGCTCCCCTACACTGGCAAGCCACTGTGCTGTGGTCCGTCACTCCTTCGTGTTCAGACATCCTCCTCTACATAACAACTAGGCTCTTTTTCCTGCAAGTCTACTAACTTGTTCGAGTAGAATGAAGCAAGAAAACCGGTTAACCCGAAAACCACAACTACTAGAATAATCTTTTAGTCAAAGCGTTACAACTTATGCCTTTAGATATGCAAATGAATGCACAACTCCATTGTCTGACTAACGTAACAACTTAACCCCACTAGTACACGGTTATTCTCTACACTTCAAAAATCTGCGAAAACCTTTGCTTACCAATATTGAATAGAAATTGATTAATCCGAATAGAAGTGGCAAATGACATCATCATCCACATTCAGGTAGAACTTCTAGAAGGTCCTGTTAGAAAATATGCACCATTTTTCAGGCTTCCTGTAGCTCATCAGTACCACTCCCATGAATGAAGAGTTCAGTCTTACTCGTTTCAGCATGAAGGTCCATGGGATTAGAGACCCGGGTAGAAATGCAAGTTCGAATCCATAGGCGTTATCTCTATCAGAGCATCACATCAACATCAAATTTAACCCCATTTCGTCCTTGT